>VXBW01001787.1:670571-743345 GCA_013400375.1 Thinocorus orbignyianus
TTTTTTTTTAGGGATTATTTTTGATTTGGCTCCTTTCCCAGACCTGGCTCAGAGCATGACTACACAACGCTTATGTCAGCACAAGGAAGCCATCTAATGAGTACCCACGGGGGGGAGGGAAGGAGGGAGGGAAGGAGGGCAGGACTGCTGCCGTCACCATCCTGGCCACCTTAATGAGCTTGTAAAACAACGGCCTACGGACAGCGGGTTAAAAAGTCACAGAGCTTCAGTTAACCGAGGAAGGCAGATGTAAAAAAACCTACCACCCAGCAACGTGCACACAGGTCACCAACTCGCCACCATATCAGGCTGCCAAAACATGGGGCCTTCCCTTGAGGAAAAGAAACCCCACGCTCAGCTCCAGTGCAGCCCCGACACAGAAGGGTGCCTGACAACACTCCGGGAAAATTCTGCTCCTTACTGGTTCCTAAGCAGGATATGAAGCGAAACACGTACACCTCGTGAAATGCTGGTATCTCGAAATGACCTATTCTCTTATCTTTTTGGCTAGGCATGCTCTCCCTGCCCTGCTCCGTCCTTGGAAAGACACCAAACAGCCCAGCCCCAACTCAAGGTGGAAGAGTACAAGCAGGACAGAGGGGAAAGTGAACAGGGAGAAACATCTCTCTTTCCTCCTGGACTAGGGGTGCAAACACACCACAAAAAACAGGGTAACCCTAAATGCATGCTATTACGGAGACAAAAATCCATGATTACTACTGCTGGAGTTTATGCTGACCAGGGCACTATTATTACTCTGGTGGCAATCAGCAAGCTGGTCATGAAAAGAAAGGATGTGTTGGGCTTGCTATCGATCCTTTTAATTCCTGCCTGAGTACAATCATACCATCTTGAAATGTAGTCTGAAAGGGCACTACTGTTCCGGAATCGAGTTGCTTTTGGAAGATGAGTCAAAAGCAGTTCCGTGTACTTAGATCTCCTCTTGAGGTTGTGGACAATTTTTCCTGGCTTCACAGCCACATTTTCTGATCCTTAACGTATTTTCTTTCCATATTGCTGAGAGAAAGAGCCACAACATAAAGAGAAATCTGACCATCCCAGGAAATTATGTAACTGACTATACGCAGAGGGCTGTCAAATATGCACAAAGGAAACTAACTGAAATAATACGATTTTTTTCCCCCCTTTAATATGCTTCATTTAAAGCCATTGTAGGTGTTACATGTAACAACAGTAAGTGGAACAATTTCATACAGCACTTTCCATACTGAGACAGCTATTCTACATCTCCCTGTGCAGCAGACAGTTTCTATAGCTCACTTTTTATTATGGCAACAGAGCAAGGCACCTCAAATTAAGCCCAGAGTGGTTATTGCTCCCTACAATCAGGGTAAAACCCAGACTAACAAGGGGCCGTGTCTATAGCCAGCCCAACTCTCTCTCCCCAGTAAAATCTGGGCAACGCTGGTAGGTGGAAGCATGTGCCTCTGACAGAGTAATCCTCGTCTCCCAACAGAGGCAGCCAAAAGCACGAGCAATGTGTGGGACCAACTCCTGCCTCAAACAAAACATCATTTTGGGATGGCACACGCAGGAGAGCTGCCAGATACTACAGGGGATGAGCTCCTGTAAAAAGCCTTGGAAAACTGCTAGGTAAAAAATAAGTGTGTACTGCTATTTGCACGAGGCTTGCGGGGATGAGCAGGGGCCTTGACTGACAGCACTGCTCCCCTCCCATTGCTCACCAAGGGGGAAGAAAAAAGCTGAGAAAGAACCCACAAAACACACCCAATCGACACCATATCCAAACTAAACAATAAAAGACAAAAAAAATTAATGCATCCCATGCACTCACTCTAGTGTATGTTCTTTTTGTCATCAACTATAATTCCTGTGATGTTAATAATGCGTATAATGACAAATAAACTCAGAGTACACAGCAAGACACTTAAGGGGGAGAAGGTCAATGCGTACCATCAGCCACGACGTGTGACAAACACTCAGAAGATAGCACACCCCAGCAAACTAAGTATCATTCATTACCAGTCATCATATTATTCCATCCAAAATGGACCCAAAAATACACATGAAAACACATATTCCAAGCATGGCCAAAACAATAGCACCAAGCAAAACATATGATACTAATTCATGGTACGACAAATTGTCCATTGTAGCTGGAAAACTGAGAAACACAGCCCCGAAAAAGAATCACACCACCACCAACCTAACAGTTTTTATGTGTTCATATTTAACATACATTCTAGCATATTTATAAATCCGGTATTTCTGAAGGTAGGAAAAAAGATGAGAAAACAGCTTAATGAATTAAATGTAAATAATAAGGAAAAAAACCCAACAACATAAACCAGAAAAAATTTAGGCTAAGAAACATGAAAAGATTTTGTGTGCACATGCATGTGAAATTTAACACAATTCCTGCTTCAGGTCTTTCCTGATCTGTCTGTGATCTGTCTATTATTTTTCTCATGAATGTTTTCAGAAGGACTGCTGTCCCTTTAGCAGTGAAGTTCTGCCCCCCAGATCATCATGTTCCCACTGACTCCAAATAGTTTAAGGTTAGCTACAAATACAATGAAAAATCTGAGGTATCTCATTGGCTTTATTTTCCTTTTTTCTGATGTGCTATTAGGCTATTCATAATCAATATAACATGAATATTTTTTTGAATTAGCAATTAGGACAAACAAAGGCTCTAATATTTTACAAACTTATCTGATGCAAAATACTACATATGCATTCTAGGCCTCAATTTTTCCGACCTTTATTACTGAATTTAACATCTTTTCATTCCATTAGTGCTCTCAACAGCTTATTAACATAAAGCAGAGCCTTGCTAATTCGCAATGTTTGGGATACCTACTCTAAATTAATGGAAGAAATCAATAAATTCATCAATCAACAAAAAGGAACAGAAAAGAAAAATGACAAAACACATTCTGTTCTATTATTGAGGCAATCCTAAATGGGGTTTTAATTATTCATACAAATATCTCTAATGCATTAGTAAATGTGATGTATAGCATATCTACCTTTTTCTGAGAGCAGACACAAAGTAATGCAACGAGTCACGGTCCGTAACAGACCTCATGACACAACCACAGGGCAGGAGCACCTCTTCATCACTCCTGCCACAGCCAACAAGTAAACTCCCAGAGCTGCAGCTCAGAAGGGGAGGCAGCCAACATCCCACTGAAAAAACGAGGATAAAACAATAAGCTAGTGAGTATCTTTAGGAAGAAGAGCCAGGGTCTGAATCCCGGGCCTACCTTGCCAGATCACTCTTTTTTCCTCAACGTGTAAAACTCTGCATCTTCTGTATGTAGCTCCCCAGGCTGGGCCATTCTCACTCATTCACAGCCACGTTCAGGCTGCCCACCACCCAGCAGCTACGTGCAGGTAGTAACTATGCCTCTTATCCCAGGAGAGACACTAGCAGCATAGCGAAAGCTGCAAAATCCATGAGTGAAATTCCAGGCAGAGGTAGAGTTTTTCAAACAATGACAGTGAGCTTCAGCAAGAAGACTGAAGTGCACAAAGCTCCAAAACCACAGCCCCTTTTCACGAGAGCAGGGCACATACAGGGTTAACAAACCACTACTGCTTATATTATTTATTAATCTCACCCCTCCCTTATTTAGCAATTTCCTCCCTAAGTCCTGGCATCTCTTCTCCATTTCCCTCCCAATTTTGGGTCCTTTTCCTCCCTAGATTATCATCTGCTGGAAATTCCTCCTCCCCTCTACTGCCCACATCCCAGTCTTCGTCCTGGCTCCCTACAATGTCCAGCTTCTGGCCACGCTCCACGCTCACTCCAAATTTATTACTCTCCTGCTCTTCCAAGCTTGCAAATCAGGTTTTCACTCAGCTGCCCTCACTGGCCAGGACAAGGAGCAACACATGGAAGCTGGAAAGAAGATCTCACGAGCACCAGCCACCAGGAGAGCAGGGCTTTGTCACCAGAAACCCAAGGTGGAAATGCATGCTGTGTGTCTTATTTAGTTCAAAGCCGAAATGTTTCTGTCTAGAATGTCAAGAAGCCATTAGTACCAATAATGTGTCATTACGGGGGCGTCAGCAGAGACTCTGCAGCTAAGGTTAATTTGAGATGCATAATTTAAAGCAGAACTAAAATCCTTCCATTTCACACTTTAATGACTGAATTCAAATCATTCTTCAAATTTGACACAGCAGCTCTTAAGGGGACACTTGCACTTTTACAAGCTCCCTTTACAGTGACTTTAATCTGCTTCCCTCTCGCATTATTTTTCAGTAGCTTCATATGGCTTCGTATTTCACACATTCATTCTGACGTGACAGAAAACAGGCCGCTTTTGCAATTTAAAAAAAACACCCAATGCTCAGAGTTAAAAATTTCTCTCATTGTAACCCCAGTGATTTTGCCAAGAACAGCTGACAACATTGCTTATCTTAAACATACCACATCACTTAGGTAACAGTAATACCCGCACAATTTTCTGTCCTTAGTATTTCTACTCCCAACATTCTGCTAAAATACCTAAGAGGCACAATACTTGCTTTTCACACATAAAACTGTAGCAAAGACAGAAGGATGCTGTGGTTCAACAAGTGATTCGAGGTGGTCCAAGTCTCCCAAATCCACTGATAATTTGTTTTGTCAGGCACCTTTCGTGAACACAGCTGATAAAACACAGAAAATAATTAAGCAAAACCTCATCACAACACAAAGTGGCATGATAGGGAGATGCTGCTGAAGTGGAGATGCAACAGCTCTTTATCAAACACTTCCTGCCTTTTGCAGTGGATTCTTCAAGAAAGCTCACATAATGCTTCCAAAATGCATAGAAACCTGCAAAAAATGTTGTTATCTGACACAACTAGGTTTTGTTCTGAATTTTCAAGAAACCACAGTTCAAGCACACAGACATTCTTTGGAGAACTGCCCTCCATGCTAAAAATGGCAATGGAATTGCACAAGGAGGGGGAGGGGAGAGAAAAAAATTCCAAGAAATCTTTGACTCATCCATTGTTATTCACAGGTTTTTGGAGCAGAGAATGGAATGCCGTCAAGCAAAAATTGACAGCGCTATTTTCTGATCTCTAAGTGATGTCAATCCTTCACAAAGCCACAAATGCTGAGAAAACTTTTCTCTGCAATATTTTGAGAATGAGTCTTAAATTTTATTAGTTGGGGGGGGCGGAAGGCAGAAGGAATCCCAGAGCTAAAAAACGCACTTGAAATTAAACTTCTCTAGGTGTGCTTTTGAATATTGAGAGTATTAGGCTTCACAGCTTTGTGCCACCTGTGACTCAAGCTTGCTGCCACAGGTGTCAAGAGACCTGGGACCTAACTAGAGCTCTGTAGAAACCTGCTGCTTTGTGATTTATTTATTTTACTAGATAGTAAAAAATTCACCCTCAAAGACAGACAAAAGGCAGTCTTTTTCACTCAGTACAGACCTAAATCTTTTTAGTCTATGGGTTTTACTGTCCAGTTAACTTTCACCTAGCAAAGCAGATTTTTCTGCTGCTTAATTCTTAAGGTTTTCAGAACAACATGATGTCAACCAAGTCTAACAGCCAAAATAGCTTCAATAAAATTCTCAGAACAACACATCTACTCTGGCACACCAACACACTATTTTTTAATTGTAGCTAATTAAAGATGTAATAGAAGAAGAATTGTATTTACTTCCACCCCTGTCCCGCCAATGCAGTGAGATAATCATGCTGCTGCATTGTACATAAAGCAATATTTATGCATAGTGGTTTAGGTAATCTAATGGAAATGCAGAAAGCAGTGATTCACCCCTTCTTCTATCTGTTGCTGCAAGGTGGCTTTTGCCTATTGCACAGCCAAAGCAGGCAAACAGAGTGATTGGTTTCAAATGTTAGTAAAACACAGACCTACAAAATGAGAAAAGACAAGTGAGTTGAAATGCCAAACAAAAAACAACAAAAAAATCTGGATTGCAGATGAGAAGTGCTTTACAGAGCACAAATGCAGGCCTCTGAGGTAATTTAAACCAAGTGCAGACTTGAAACTGAAGTTGTTCAGTGAGTCAGCACAGTAAAAGGACACTAGAATTCCACACGAGAAAAGTGCAATCTTTTTTGTATAACATATTCTATTTTATTCCAAATTTACCAGAAAACAAATTAATTGCCTCCTTTGTGTTGTGCCTCCTTCATCTCCTTTTGGACTCGACATCTACCTTCCAGAAACAAACTGCAGGCTGACTAGCCGTGGACTCTCATGTCTAGGACTTCCATTTCCCTTTCACAAAAATTTGAAATCCAGACCATGACAACGTCAATAAACAATCACTGGCATGAGCACTAGAGATCATCTTCCAAGTTACAATTACTTTCCTCTGGAAATAAAATATATTTTAAAACATTAAGAGTTAAGACCAAAACTGCAGAGAATCATTATAGTTTCTGACAATGGCAAGCGTCTCCCAGGTTCTGCCATCTCAAAGGTTTCAGCTACCTACGGTTTGGTGCAGACTACGACTTCTGCACTAAATACATTTACCATGAGTGAAAGAAAGATTTAGCCTCATATCTGCCTCAGACATTTTTAAAACCATAGCCGTTTTTAAACTTACAAAGCAATTTTCATCTCATTCTTGCCTCATACTTTCACAAGAACGTAATTCTGTGAAAGCCACAACAATTGCTTGTTCAACAGAGACTGCCACTCTCTGAAGTGCTTTCTGAGATAGATTTGTACGGACAGACGAGGGTAGAAATGAATAATCCAAAAATATCCACAATAGATAATGAGCAGTGTCCAGAAAAAAAAAGAAAAAAAAAAGAAACACACACACAAAAAAACCCCACACCACCACGTACTGCAAATGCAGCCCAAATTGGAAAATTGGAACGAATGCCGAAAAAAGCAACAGCACAGGAAGAGCAAAATGTTATTGTACATTACTGGCACGCGGCCCGTAATTACAAAAAATACTGCAGTATTCCACAGTAACAGCGTAAAATATTATCATTTCAAACAAAGCAACTGCAGCACCCTGCCCACAGCAACCATGGCATGGAGAGCCAAGGGGGAAGAGGGTGGCTGGCTGCGGAAGGGTTCCTCACTGCAGAGGGCAAGTGGACTGTAGGGTCCGTGAGCCCTCGGGATGGCTACTCCTCACACCCACAGCAGCAAGAAGGGCTGCTGCTGGGCAGTGAAGGTCTCCCCCAGGGGCTGCAGCTGCTGAGCCCTCTAGCAGAGGGGAAGCACGCTGCTCGCTCTGCATTTGGGCTCTTGCCGTAGCGTGCCTTCTGTTAAATTTGCATTTTCACAGTCTCTCATATTCAACAAAATCTTCCCCGTTCCAGCTCCTCTGCACCACCCCTCTGTTACTCAGCCCCCTTACACTCTGCCAACAGTTTTTAAGAGTGGGCTACCAAGAGGCTCCCAAGCATCATTGAGGTATGCTGCCCATTACGATGGCTATCATTCAACTCCCTAAATGGCAAGCAGTTGCTCTGCTACGTATCAGCAAAACAGGACACAGCACGCACACGAGTTTATCAGCAATGGTTTTCTTGACTGCTCTACCCAAGGACCACCAGCACAGAGCACAGTTCCACCAGGGCAAACAAAAATCCCACAAGGATCTATAAAACATGAAAAGTTACAGCTAAGTCCATCTGCTCACTGGCACGCAAACCACACAAATCAGTAGCCTTAGTTCACCGTTTGTAGAAATAACATCTACCACATTTGCTTCCTACATGGATCATGAAAAAAGACCAGCTAAGGAGCCACATGTTTTCTCCAAATTTCATGCACTTGCAGAAACAGCAGCTAGAGGAAAAAAAATGCAGAACCCCAAACAGCAAGGTTAGTGGAGAAGGAAACGCTGTTCAAATCAAAAATACTTATTTCTAACTCGTGCTTCCTACACAGGCTGTGACCAGGACAGATTCTCTGAACGGAACTGCAAAGCCTGATCTTTGCCTCGTCTATCAACGCTGCCTCAGTTATCTGGCATCTCCCCACAGTGTGACAACTCTGAAGTCAAGTTCAAAATACCCAACATCAGGTGTTCGGGCAGTATCTTTTAGAGATGTTTGAATCACCATTAAGACAGCTTTTCATACTGCTAAACAGAAAGACTGTATTTTTAGGAGGGACTAAATTAACTGCCATACCCAAGTACTTCCCAGTTCACCACCACTTCTTGTCTTTCCCATATAAGTTTTTCTCTGCCAAACACAAAGGGGACTGTAATATAAATATATATATGAAACATACATGCAATAGACTGTAGTAATATATGCAGTAGATGGAAATACTGCATTTTTCTTTCCTCATAAGCCATTCACTTCCCACATAAACTCTCCGGGTGCTGGATTTGACACTCTGACGTACACATCAGATGTGTAAAATAACACATAACCTGACATCTCTCCAGTAAATGCACCGCTAGAGTCTGAAATCCCCTAAAAATGTTGTGTCCAAGGGCAAAACTGAAGGGGAAGAATAAAAACAGAGCCCCAGATCTAGAAGGAAAAGTTTAGGTTTTATGAACTTCTTGTTTACAATGCCATAGTTTTTCATCTCTACAATTCCGCTATGGTATTACAAGAGAGGACTTTTTAAGAATCTGGGGAGTCGAGCCACTGTGGCCTGGTTTGCTCCATGCCAGGCTGATGAACTGTTTCTTGGTGTCTGTGAACCTTCAAGGTCCTACCTCCAAAGCCTCCACCACGACTCCAAAGATCTTCTTCCAGAACAGAGGTGTAACTCAGAAGAAAAACTCCTCTGGAAAAAAACCATATGGCTGTTTAACAGGAGAGAGGCCCCTCTCCACTCCCTGAGTTGGTGTGTCCTGGTCACAATGGCTTGGAGAAAATGGCTGGTGTGCTTTCACAGTAACTTTCTAATGCAGAGGAGAACAGTGGGCAAGAAAAAGGCAGGAACTTGTTTAAAAGCCTCAATTTAAAACTTCCGGTTACTCCCATTTTATGGAGTAAGTTAAAACCATTCTCTACTAGCAACTGCACAAACCACTGACTTCAGATCTGGATCCTGCCTTTTGCAAAGCTGCTGGTGGGCTTGAATCCAAGGCTTTGGTTCAAGCTCTTATCTACTCCATACTAAAATGACTTATACCATACGTCCTTTATAATAAATAGCCTCAGTGAGGAAACACAGTATTGGCATGGTTCATATTTACATCACTCTTTTGAAAGCCAACGCACATGGTTTAAGGAAAGTGCTGGAAATACTACAGCTTTCGAATATTTTGCCTTATGTGGTTTACAGCCAGCACAGTCAATAGTTGCATAAGCTTCACCCATTTTCACGTGGCATGCTAAGCAGCGCCAGCCCCAGGTAATGCCCACCAGCGCCGAGCAGAACAGGCACAGCCACATCCCACCGCAGCAGTGCCCAGGGCTGTGACACCACACTCTCCCAGCTCCCTGCAGCAAAGGTCTCCATTCTCTGTCCCCACCACCTCCTCTTTACAAAGGCTCACACACACTTACAGAAACAAATGAACAATTCTATTATGTGCCTGGCAGCCTCTGCATTTTCTTTCTGATTCACAACAGAGGCACCCCATTGAAAAGATCCATATACAGTGGCGGGGGGGGGAAANGGGGCGGATAAAAAAAAATATCTAAGCGAGTCTCTAGCAAGCACACATATTATCAAAGCCTCATTTCCACTTAACACAAGTTGCTTTGGGAACTAATGCAGCTGACTTGAGGGGAAAACACAAACAAACAAATAACCTCTTTTTCCATTAGCTCGCAGGGGAGGAAAGAAGAAAAAAAAAAAAATCTAACTGGTGCCATCTTTGTTGAAGAACTCCACAAAACTAATGGTTTAGGAGAGCTGAGGAGCATGGATGAGGGACAATTTGCGACTGATCACTGCCATCTGAACATGGCACGTTGACAGCTGAAAGAAGAGCAGAGAAAGGCAAAACAAAACAGGCATGTGTTTAATCCAGGCAGGCTCAGTCCCCCATATTCACTCCCAGTGACAAACAGAAGGCAGGAGAAAGTCGGTCCCTCTGCCTGCTCAGCACCCATGTAACTCCCTGGCACACACCACAGGACTTTCCCTGGGCACATAAAACGGGGCATTATTTCTTCACATACTGAAAAAAAAATAATCAAGACAGGGCAGGAGTAGCTGTACAACTAATCTTAAAATGTGTTTCTTGCCACCAAAGAACTTCCTTTTCTTTATTACTCTGCTAATGAGCTCCTGCACTCTCTGATACAAAGAAATCTCACTAAGATTCAACAATTTTGTGACTGCAACAGAGAGCTGATCAAATGATTATAAAGGCCACAGAGATGGTATGAAGATACCTTCCTCTGAATTTCAATGTGTGCCTCCTCAGAGAGCAACAAGGCGGCAAACTGTGAAAGGAAAATCATGCACATTATCCTGGTCTGACATCCACAGGAAAAAAAAAGAAAGGAATTAAAGTACTTTGATTTATGCTCTGCAGAGCTGAGGAGGAACTCCTGCCACCAGGAGAGTAGAATGGAGAGAAAGCAAAGGTGGGCTGAGAGTAATCACACGTGGGTTGCTGCAATGCGCCTCCCTCTCTTTTACTGATTTGGCCAGGACTGGCACCCTACACCTGAAACAGGGCTTGCTCCAGAGGGCAAGGTATTTCCCCACCTGAACTGCAGGGATGGGGAGAAAGAGCAGAGGGCAAAAACCAGAGCCCCTAAAGGCCATACAGCAGTGGTTTCAAACAGATTTGCATTAATGATTCTCATTTCACAACTGTAAAAATCGCCTCAGACTCCTACTGAAAGTGACTTGTATTCCTGTCTGTCCACGTAGTTCCTAGTGCAAGATCTGCACGTAAAAAGCAGTTGCCTACACTGATTTGCAGAAGTTTCAAACTTTTTGGATAAATCAGTACAAATGCCTACGGGACTATTACAATTTCCCAAGCAATGGCTCTTGTCCACTGACCAGAAAGGAAATATTTAGTTCCCTGCAGCGGGCCTGTTGATTTCAAAAGAAACTTAATAGCTCTATTCCTACAAAGCAAATACAGAGCAATCACCAGGGGCTGGCTGTGCTCTCCTCTCTTCTGAAACCTGGTAAGTAACAAACGGCTGCAAAAGCCACCAGCCAAAGGGTCTTGACATTCTACACACTTGTTGAATTGTATCCCTTGCTTCTTCCACATTATGTGTCTTCTGATTCTGCAGGTTTCTTACAGTAATTTTGTCTCCTTCAGCACATTTGTGGAGTAGAACAGAGTAAATAACTTGAAATTTTTATTTAAGAAAGAGGCTGGAGTTTTCATTCATGTAGCATTTTCAATGGTTAAAAGTTTTAAAACTGTAACTGTAATCTTCTCTTTACTAAACAAAAAAAGACTCAGAGTCATTCTGAGAAATAAAAACAAAACAAATGAAGACTGGAGAGAAAATGCAAGCTTTTATTTATAAAAAAATATTTTAAAATACTTTAAAAATTATTTTAAAATATTTAAAAAATTATTAACTTGGGACAACACAACTCAGCCTCAGTCAGCAAACTCTTAGTTCAGCTGCTATTCAAACCTCCAAGTGCAATTCACAACTCTAGTTATGAAAGGGGACATTATTTTCTTTATACTTTTAACTCTAGTTTTTCAAAGACACACTGATGAAGCAATTAAGGCAGACATACTATTAAAGCTGGTGCAGAATTTACAGACTCTGCAAAGAAGTCCTGTATTTCAATGAGGTGTTTAAACATAAAAATGAGAACTATGTGTTTCATACAAAAATATCAGTTAAGAATGCTGTAAAATTCAATTGCTCATGACATTATCACCAACAGTAAGAGAATTGTATATACATTTTTCTGGCTGTGCGTTGTATGTTCTTCAATAGCCTTCTTCTGCAGAGCTCCCATATGATATAGATTCCAAACTTAGAAATATTTAGGCACATGCCTAACTTTCAGGGAGAATAGCCTCATTGATTTACATAGGATTTAACCCTTATAAACATTAGAATGAGTGCCTGTTTGTGGAACTGAACCTCACGGGGCCCATTTTCAAAAAGATAAATGCATTACATATTTTTACTACTGTTTCTAGGTTTGCTATTAAAATTCTTTCCCTCCCTCTCCCATCTGTTTTTACTGCCTTCGATAGAAATATCACGACACTCTAAGGTAAATAATGATTAATTTAATTACAAACTAACTGTAACTTATGACAAGACTCTCCAATCACTTACCTCAAATCATATGAGTGTTTCAAGATGCAACTGTAAATCTCGGGTTTTTTCTCCCTCTCTCACAGGAGATGTTGCAGCCTTTTTTTTCTGATGTTTTGCATTAAAACTCTTTCCCTGTGCTCCAGGATCTTAAACAAAAACAAAACAAGAAACACTCAGAATGAAAATGTCATTTCAAGCGATTGGTGGGTGGCTCAGGGGAAATCCCTGACCTTTCTCCAATGCATATTTTGTTATCTAAAGCAAGTGTGATAACTCCCCTCAGCACAAGCAGCATCAATGCTCTCCTGTGGGCTGTACTTTAAAAAAAAAAAACAAAACACAAAACACAAAAAACCACCACCACTCCCACACACACACCAACCCCCCACTATTTCAGACTACTCAAAAACATGTTATTTTAAAAATCTGCAAGATAGTGCACTACATTTAAAGTACGATCTAGTATATATCAGACTCCACAAATTTATGAAGGTGAAAAGGCAATAAAGCCCAGAGATACAAATCAGAAGAAAAATCATTAAGTATGAAACTGTTACACAGGAGAGCAATCATCAGTTTTATTATTATTACTATCACTGTTATTACCACTAATAACACGTATACACCCAACTCCCTAAATCTTCACTGAGTTACTGTAGTATTTCTGTAGTAGCGACGTGGGGGAAGTAGTAGCCGTGCTGGAGAAGCAATGCAGCATTAGCACCACAAACCCAGCCCCGGCTGAGGAGAGAGGAAGGAAGGGAGGAGGAGCGACGAAACAAATGAGTACGAGAAACTGGCAGGTCTCTAATACAATCAATTTTGACATTCTCTACCATCGCCAAAAAAGGCCTGAAGGGTTTCAGATTTTCAGCGAGCGCTGTTACCAGAATACTCTCTCACCACCCCTCGTTTCACCCTCCTCCCTCTCCCATACCTGCAGCAAGGCAGGCCAGGAGCTGTAAGCTTCCAAACCAGGCTCTGTTAGCAGGAAAATCCCCCGGCTATGAGAAGCAAACGCTGCCAGCCAGTGCAGAGTTCACTTTCCCTCTGAGAGCTCAGTCTTGCGTTTGCATGGCCCCTCCGGGTTACAGGCATCCCAGTTATTTCTCTACAAGCAATTTTTAGGACCAACAATTATATTCATTCTGGACCTGTACAAAGCCAGAAAGACAAACCATTCCCTGGGCTACACCTTGTGAGTATGCCCATTGAAGTCAACTAACTCTCACAACACGGCAAAGAGGAGGAGGATTTGATCTTCTGTGCATGGAAGTCAGACTGCTTCAGCTCTCTTCCTCAGCTAGGACAGACAGACAGCTCTGAATAATATTTTCCATTGCTTTTAATTATGAAACAGAGACATTATCCACAGCCTTCTGTGGCTGTACATACTTCAGAAAACACAAATTTTCCAAAAGCGGCCAGAAATTTTTAAAGTACAGGATTCTACATGGCATCCCACACACAGCCCTGGAGGAAGCAACCTAAAACTCAGAGCAAAGACCAACACACAAACAAGGGGGAAAGCAGGCTTCCCTTGACACCTGCACAACGGCTGTGCCTACATCACTCCCCAAAACTTCTTATGGTGCAAACAAATCCAAAATACTCCATTTAAATTACCCCATTCCCCGCCCCTCCCCATGCTTGTTCTCACTTACGTGGTGCTGCTGCTTGCTTCAAGGAGCCTGCTCTCACTCAACGTGAGTAAAAGGTTGCAACAGCCAAGCCTACAGACTTGCAGGAAGAGGACAAAGCCCTCTAAAGCTGTGACACAAATCCAGAGAAGGCTGGAAGTTCAAAGTAAAATGAGGACACTCTGTCCATGACTCATGCCACCTAGAAACCACTCTTAATTTAAGAAAAAAAAGCGTTAAAGGGATTATTTTACGGAGTGTCAATCTGCCAAATCAACTAGGTTTTGCCTCTTTTTTTTTTTCCTGGCTCAAATATGAGGTGGCCAGGAATTCTATTTTAAGATCAAAATCAGCATAAATTCCTCCTGTTCTCACTTACAGAGTTACAATTTTAATGCTCTGTTTAAAGAGGCAAATAATGTTGTCTGAGGGACAGGTTCCCAGTTATCCCCCAGGCTTTTTGCACAACCTATGGGCAAATGCTACGTAACACTTCCTAAGGGGCTGAAATAGCTCCGAATGACACTTGAGCTTCTACAGTGCAACTAAGAGTTTGCCTCCTGATGCACACTGTCAGTCAACCCCAATTTTCCCGTGCCTCAGTTTCCCCCTCCTCTACAGCAAAGATAACAGTATTTCCCCAACTCACAGGGCTGATGTGAAGAACATAACACCTCTGCTGATTTAGTGGATAATCTGGCAATGTGGACACGAGAGACTGAAACTTCACATCCACAGAAAAAGACCCTGTAGATCAAAATGAGGAGTGAGTCATCAGCTTGTCCCTTTGAAACCGTTTTGCCAGATAGTCATTTCACTAGTACAACTCTCTTCTCCTGGGTGCTCCCAGCAAGCGTGGGGGAAAGTGAATGAATTCACTGTAGTCACACAACAGCTTTACAGCTGCTGAAAAAAGGCCTATTGTAGCCCTGCATTTTACTATCTCAAGTAGCATACATTAATTTGCTGTACAGCTTCCATTACCCTTCTGATCCTTACAGAAACAGCAGCAGCAAGTCAGGCTTTGTCTCGTGAAAAGAGATTTAACTGTGATGAAGGACATTTTCTTGTTTTCCAAAACAAACAAACAAACAAGGGGTGACAATTTACACAGCAGAGGATAAAACACTAAAAATTCAGTGTAACAAAAATACTTTAAACTGGTTCTGCTCTTTTTTCATTTTTTCCTACATCATGTTACTGTGATTCAAATTTCACAATCAGAAAGCAGCAGCAGGCCTGCCATACACACATGTGCTCTTCCTGCAGTCACTGTCCACTCAGGGCTTCCGTGCATTTATGGTATTTGCTCAGTAACCTGAACCAGTATCAAAACCAACTGTGAATTCTTATTACAGAACTGTTCAGTCACATGTACAAAGTCTCATTCAACAGTCAGATAGGCTGGACTTCATAGAAAAAACATGTGAGTAGATTTGACAGCCCATTTCTAAATGTCTTGATTTTTCTCAGGGAGGCAGGAAAGTCCTGAATTCAGCACATTCCTTCCAGCATCCAACTACTCCACTCTCCCCCTTCTGGAGAAATGACTGCAGCTTCAGACAGATTCTAGGAGTATTTTGCCAGCTCTTCCATCCTTCCCAGTGCAATAGATGAGACGGTGCTTGTCTTCTCTAGCCCCTAGAAGAGCTAAATGAAGGCTCACTCTGAAATACAAATCCCCCTTCCTCCTCCTCCCACACACGTGGCACCAACTCTGCCAGCTGCAAAGCAGCTGATTTCAGCCAGGAACCCCTGAAAACAGCAGCATGTCATACCTGCAGCATGCTGTACTGCTAACCCCCAAGAATTAAATTATGGTCAATCAGCATACATCTCCTCAAAATACAGTACTTCCCTCAAAAACTACAAGACTAGACAAAAATCCTGAGGTTGTCTTCCTTGCCTTCTGGCTTTGGAGCCATAGGAATGCAACATGTTTGCACTCGGAATGCAGAAACATTTTGCTTCTTAACAAAAGTCGAGTCAGACAATACCCCTTGTTTTGGCAGTCTGGGACCTTAAGACAATCAAGTATCACGAGAGTAGCAGCCTGATAAAATGCCACCAGTGGGACCTCTCTTTCCCTCCCGGCTTTCCTTATTGCACAGCGGTGCCTCTCCCAAAGGGCCAATAGAGCTGAACAGATTGAGCCCATTTTTCATTCTAGTCAACTTGTACTTTTCATTGTTACCGTGATTTGACTCTGCCCAAAACTGATGAAAAACTATACCAGCAGAAACAAAGAATCAAGTAAAGAAAGAAATGAAACCCCAGAACAAACTACAGAGAAAGACTATGCTTGTATTTTTGGAACTGTGGCAGGCTTGCCCACCTCCAAGCCTAGGTAGCAGACAGGACACCCAGCCTCTCTTGCTGTCCCAGGGGCAAGCGGCTCTGGGGTGGGCCTGGACAAAAAACTACTGTGGTGCTATCACACATGACGGGACGAAGTCAAGGTCAGATCAGACAAAAGCAGAGCCCTAAAAATGCAATCTCATTCCATGAAGGATGGAGAAATGGCAACACTGGACTCTCCGTGCACCTCCCACCCCAGGGACAAGGACTCTTTCCCCAGTCTTGCAGAAACAGGCCTGTTGCCCTCCCTTGCCTCTGCCTAGGATCCGGCAGGCACGTACTCACTCTTGATTTACTCTTTCTTGCCTTCAGCTCATAAGCACCAATACCATAAACTCCTCTCTTTTCTGAACAGCCGGGAGTGACATTATCACACGATTTTTGGAGCCAAGTAAGCACATGGACTTGTTGGAGCACACCCAGAGGAGGACCACAAAGATGACCAGGGGGCTGGAGCACCTCTCCTACAAAGACAAGCTGAGAGAGCTGGGGTTGTTCAGCCTGGAGAGGAGAGGGCTCCAGGGAGACCTTATAGCAACCTTCCAGTGTCTGAAACGGGGCTACAGGAGAGCTGGAGAGGGACTTTTTACAAGGATGTGTAAAGATAGAACGAGGGGTAATGGCTTCAAACTCAAAGAAAGTAGATTTAGTTTAGATATTAGGAAGAAATTTAGGAAGAATATAAGACCGGTGAGGCACTGGAACAGGTTGCCCAAGGACGTTGTGGACGTTCCCCATCCCTGGAAGTGTTCAAGGCCAGGCTGGATGGGGCTTTGAGGAGCCTGCTCTGGTGGGAGGTGTCTCTGCCCATGGCACGAGAGTTGGAACTAGATGATCTTTAAGGTCCCTTCCAACCTAAACCACTCCACGGTTCTGTTTTTGGAGCATGGGATGTCAGCCCTCACTCACCACCCCTGTGGCCTCCTGCGGCCTGTTTATCAGTAAAAGGTGACAAACAGAGCCACATTCTCCCGCTTATCCAGAAGGGCGTTAGGTCTTTTGGAGCTGTAACCCACTTCTTCAGTGATTCTTCTTAAACGCCTCCCTATCCCAGCATCTGAGCACAACAGGAAGGCCTGAGAAAGACTGACAACACCCCACGTCAGGGGCTGCCTGCGCCCACCAAGGCACAACCCTCCTCAGCTCCTGGATACCAAGAGTGCCAGTAAAGGAAGAGCCGAATACTGTCCACCACCCTCTCGCAGGCCAAGCTGGTCTGGACCGTAACATCCTTTTGCAAAAATTTAGTGTTTTGCCCATTAAAAGTAACAGGTTAGTGTCTCTCTCTGCTAAAGGGCATACATAGCTTAGAAAGAGGTATTAAGAAAACGAGTATGGTATGTTTTTGTGATGGCCAGATACATACTGAGCTCTTCAAATACCATGGTTCTAGAAAAAAAGAAGAAATTTCATGTTCTTGGGACAGATGAACCTGCTATTTTTTTCCCCATTACCCTCTGCTTTACGTACTCCAGTCCACCTACCTTCTAGCTATACAAGACTGGATTTTGAGATGTTTGCTGCTATATAGAAATACTGAACAATCAATATCCCTTACACATTTACATATATCCAATGCCAGAGAGTACAGGGCACTTCAGCAGAAACCTGTAGTGACCTCTCTTGCAGGAAACTTTGGAGGCCTGACCATAAGCTTTTTTTAGAACAGAAATCTGACTAAGCCACAACCACCAGCTCGGCACCACTGCATTTTGGTCTTACTTTTTGAGAGCAGCAGGAATTTGCCAGCAGCTTGGCCAGTAACTAAAATCTTCCAGGCAAGGGAAGAAATGTTGTCCTCTGCCTGGATTCAGTGAGTTGGCTGGCTACAAAAACTGGTTGACTTCTGTAGCCAGATCTACTCTTTCAATCAAGGAGAGACCTGACACTGAGAAAGGCGAAGTTTTTTTCTAAGTATCCTTGTCCAGACTTGACCTTTTTTATTAAAAAAAATAAAAATATTGTACTATTGCTTCTGTCATTTCTATTTCTACTTCCTTTTCTTCAGTACAAATCATAACATGAACATTTCAGCAAATACCAGGTTTGGTAGTAAGCTCTCTGGGCTGCCAACTGTCAGATCCAGAAAACAGGACTGTCACATCTGCCAGACTAGCTCTCACACCTACTCTCTAAGGTAACATCATATATTTTGCCAAGTCATGCTAGCAATAATATGACATTACATCTCACCATACCATATGTTCCTTCCCTGCCTCAGGACACACACCAAAAAGAGCTTACGCACTCAGGATGCCCAGCCAGTGTCTTATCATGACTGCTAGCCTCAGTTCAGTGCAGTATCTGACCACCCTCTTTAACCTAAAGGCATCAGCACTGTCTCCAGCAGCACATGCTTACGTCAACAAGTCAAGCACTGACTGCTAGACATGGGTCATCACTGGTTAAACATCTAATGTGCAGCTGGCGTTGTATAAGCTCCTTGAAGAAGATACGATCCTCCTCTGGGGAGATTTCTTCTTTCTAACTTCTCAAAACTGCCTTCCTTCTCTGAGGCCTACTCACACCACCTTCCCCTTTCAGTAATAATTACAAAGAAAAGGGAAGAAAGAACATTAAGAAAGAAAAATTATGAAATGTGTTTTACTAGCTGGTACAACTACAAGATCAGATCACTGAAACACGCCTTTCTTTCCATTCCTTCATCCCACAAGGTCCCTATAGGGCACAGTCACCTTACAGTTTTGTTCAGATCATGTTATGTAGCTTTTAAAGCAAGTTTCCAGACAACCTGTCCTGCCTGGGCTTTTGGTTGTGTTGTGGGGTGGTTCTGGAACATGTAAACTGAACTGCTCTTGGGAGGAACTAAACTAGAAGCATCGTGTTCTCCAGAGCATGCAGTCAACAGCATCAGACTGCTCAGAAGTAAAAGCAACCCTGCGATGTGCCTGGTGTGAACCCCGTAAGCCCAGCATCAAGTTTTTCACTATACAAACACTCTCCATTTGGTCCACACAACTTGCTAATGTAGATGTAATCAGCAAAGTCAAATATTCTGCTGTCATTCACCTTTTTGCCACCAAATAAGATATTATTATACACTACTGTAATGTTGCATCAGTGGAATAGTGACAGTAGCAAGAGCATTTTGAACTTAACAATCAACAGCAGAGAGAATAGATCAAAGTAGTTTCAGCTACAATAACTAACCCAATTTCTGTAGTTTTACAATGAGTTCTTCTAGTCTTCAAAATATTTTCATATTGCACCAAAATAGTAAAGAATGGTTACAGAAGGGAAAAGTAAAACAAACTGGATAAAATGACAGAAAAAAGTACTGCCTTTCACCCACTAAACCCCATGAAAAAATAAACTTCAGGCATTCGTTGTAAAAACAGCCTGCAGAAAATTTTAGGCAGTAGTGCTTTTTGAAGGTGACTATGTTGTCATTTGAACTTATGTTGAATATCCTCTGGTACTTTTTCTCATGGTGGACTTTATGGTCTCCTTCCAAATGTCATTAAAAAGACCCCCCAAATCTTGACATTTCTCATAAATAATGCAAGTAATAAGTCATCACACTTTTTTCAGTGCACAAAAGGCTACAACATGATGCCTTTCTCAATTACCTTTTGCCACCTCTTAAGAAGTACTTGCTGAGTCTATGGAAGTCTGCAGGCCACACAAAGGTCTGCAGACCAATAGCTAGAAGGCACCTGTCTACACATTCCACCGCATTAGTTGAAAACATTATCAGAAAGGGAAAAGATCTTTTCTTCATAAGCTGTTTGTCCCCAGCAGTAACAAGAACATAATGCTCAAGAGCTTCATTCAAAGTTGCTAAGAAATACCTGGTGATGGAAACTTCTTGTGTTCCTCCTGTGGGAAACCAACTAAACCTCACTGCTCCATCCGCTCAACTTCTGCAAAACTGTTCTGGACTGGGTAGCAAATTTGTGAGCAGGAGTGACATTGACCACTGTGCTGAGGACCTAGATGAGGCCAAGTCAAATGCTCTCCTAGTTCTCAAATACTTCTTGAAAGCTTGTCTCTTCCTTCACATGCTTTCCACTGGTCCTCCACACAGGAGAGGACTCCAAGCTCACTGAGAGTTCAAAGCCCAAGTACAGAGGAAGTATATGTAAAATCCAGTCTCACTTCACCACCACTGTCCATTTTCATGAATGAAAACAGCAAAGTCAGCAGGGAAGCTGGGCTGTCATGACTGCAGCCATGCTGTTTGTCCCCTCTCTTCAAAGCATTATGGTGTTAATTTCTTTCAAAGATTATTGTTTCTATGTATTAAACTAGCCAGAGACATGACTTCTAACACGGTTAACTTAGGACAGTGCAGCTGCCCTCATCTTGCATTTTTGAGAGTCATTCAAGAAAGTCCAGGATCTTTAATAACTGACTTGTGCTTTTAAACTGCATTCACTAGTGGCTACACACACAAGAGAAAAAGGCAAGTGGCTGGGCTCTGACCTCCCAGGTCAGCTGCACAGGCCAGCACCATGTTGTGTGTCCCATACAGCTCTGGTCACATCACTTTGTTTGTCCTGGGCTCCACTTGCCTCCTGCAGCACATGGAAAACAAGCGAAGGCACTGCTGGCTTACAGCAGAGGAAAGCTGGAAACCTAGAAGTGCTACGTTGATTAGGAAAGTGTGTGAAAAGTAAAGGCAGTGAGGCTATTCTCCCTCCTTAAAAGACCAAGTGGTCCTATAAGCAGTGGAGCCCACCAAGGCTGGTTTCTCGTGACTTTGCCTCTTGTGGGTAGGTGACTCCATGCACAGTAAGACACAAGCTCTGAGCTTAGCTAGCCCTACACTGGGCTACGCTGTAGCCCTACACTGCAACAGCTCACACCCCAACATTGTCTCATATTTGTGGTAACACAGATGAGCTTTAAACATTCAGAAATGTCAGTAATTTCTGTCACCCTGTATCTGCTTGCCTGCTTCATAAAACTGCTAGGAGTTTAAGGACTCTGCCATCTCAACTGTCCATTAAATTTAGCTGGAGCTGGCCAGTGGATTCCAACATTACTGCGAGATGGCACACTCCAGAAAGAAAACAAACTAAAATATCAGTCTTGATCCAGGAAAAATGATGTTGGACTTGCAAGGAAGGTAAACAGATGATTCTGATGTTAGAACTCAGAACTGCAGGGCCAGTTCTGCAAGATTCATTAGTATCAAATCCAAGCATAGTCTTGTCCAGAGAGGTTTATTTTACCTGGTTTGAAACACAGCTTTACTTCTACTTACTGTGAACTGCATTCTGCTTATGAATAATATTAGGCATATTTTCCAGGGAATTAAATGGTAATCTTTCCTCTGTGCCACTTCTTTAACACATTCAGTTTACTACTGTAACTTGTTTGTGATATTACTGAATTTAACTACAGAAAATGGGACAACATTTTGTTCCTGTGCAAAACAGCAAAAGTGTATCTGTAGACTTAGATACAAATAACAGATTCAAATCGACTTCAGATGACACAGGACAAGTAGGTGTCTGGGGTTTTTGAGGAGAGGTGAGATAGAGAAAGGGTTTTTCCCCTGGAGGATCGAAACAAGGTATATTTCCTTAATGTGATTCATCATACAAGACAGATAATGACAACATCAAGAACATAACTAAATTTGTGGAACATTTACAATGCTGCACATGGTTACATATCTCTTATTAGTTTTGGTGAACAGAAAAAAACACAACCCACACATCTAATTTATTTAGGATATTGTACCTCTTCACATACACACGCATATACTAATGTGGGCTGTACTGCAGTCTGATCTCTCCAGCTTTTATTCAGACTGAGGACAAAACTGCTTTCAACCTCCAAATACTTGCTAACACTCAACAGTTTTCCAGTACCACTACAACTCTTAGCATTACACTGTCTTTTCCAACATTCCTTGATCTTCCACCTCAGGTTTCTCTTTGGTATCTACAGCGAGTGACTGCAACACCACGTAACCCTCCCACCGCCGCTGTCCTGCGAAAATGAAAGTAACCCTTCAGCCAGTCTCTGCAGGATGACCGACCAAGGTCTGCAAGGAAACCCAACTGCACAACTTTCTTTCAAATGGGCAAAACAGACAACATCCCACTTTCAGTAGCCCATACATTACTGAAAAAAGCCAGTGATCATTACATAATTGCTTTAAAAGAAGTAGAGCAATGTCTGAAAAGCTACAAGCAGACCTCCTTGTACTAGTTCCCAGATTCACATTTTATGCTAAAATGCAGGTGCCTCAACATATGGGTATATATTTAAATGCAATATAAATTTGATTAATCAACTTAAGGATTTAAGTGTAAGTTAAGAAATATGATGAGATTCTGAAAGTCAGCAAGGACCATTATGCTCCTTTAGACCTATGCTAATCCATACGACAGGCTCTGCAATTTCAGCCTAGAATCTCTTTCGTAGTGGGAATCATCTTTCCATTGCATACAAATGAGTAACACTGAGCTCAAAAATAGTATTTTCAGAAAGACACCCAAACTCTATAGAAGGATTCCACACACCCATGAATGTACTACTTTCCTAGACCTTTCTACAGATATTACTGGGATCTTCTAATTAAAAACAAACTGTTCTTTGTTGTGAGTGAACTGTTCCCCCTGGTCTCCCTAGGTTCAATGAGTGTGATTTTCATCACACGTTGACACATTTGTACTATAGAAAAAATGTTTAAATAAAATTTTTTAAAAAAGTATTTTTTCAGAAGTGTTTTCCCCATTTCTTAAAAAATTCCTTCAATTAACATTAGCTATTTAAAATTTATGTCTTTGAAAAATAATGGCAGCTGATTTGCATGCAAAAACATGAGGTATTTTAATTTGTTGCATCTTTTTGGAGCATTGAAGATTACTGGCACACATGAACAAACAACATGCGTTCCCTCCACCTCATATCCCATCGACATCATAAGCCACCCACTGGAAGTGGTAAAAGACTTGTTATATGGGTTTTTTTCTGCATCGTAAGGTTTTGCTACAAATCATTTACGTGCCTAACTTCAGGGGCTTCAGGAAGTCAACAGGACTGCTCAGATCTGCAAATTAAACACTTGCACAGCCACAAATATAATCCAAGTCAGCCAGTGGTACCACTGTTACCTGCCTGGAGGACCTGCATATGTCCCCTCTGCTCCCCAGCTCTCCCTTCTCTTTGTATTTCTGGATCGATGAAGAAAGATACATACATGGTCTGCTAGTATTTGCACTAAACACCTGTTGGTCACAGTAGTCTGAAAGGCAAACTGGTACATCCACACATTTTGACTGTTTCCAGTGTTTATTATTATTATTTCTCCAGGTCTGTGAAGTAGCTGCCAATTAGTACTAGAATCTGGCATGCAGAAGCTCATGTATATGAAAAAACATGATCAAACAATATGCAGCTTATTAAAGGAAGTTTATAAATCCATTCGCCTGCCCTAATACTTTGTTTTTATCTCCTGGAAATATTTACCACAGTACCTGATTAAGTCGATCTGCTTATGTATTTTGAAAATAAAAATTATGCCATCAGTCATTCGTTGTATGACAGCAAACTTGCAATTACACAACTCTGCAAGCTCATGCAATGCACCAAGGAAGGCACAACCCAGCCCCAAGGATCAGCACAGCACCACGAAACTACACAGTCTTTACTGATCTTGAAAGAAAACTCAGGTAATGAAACAGCTCATGCTCTGAAGAAGAAAGCTTGGACCAGCTCTAGAGAGTGAGAAGCACCATCTCTCTCCAGTTTTGCTCTGCAGGCCAAGGTCAGATGGAAGAACTTGCAGGGAAAAGGAACGGCTGGTACACTTTCCTACATGTGTAATGCCAGTACCTCAAGACTCATTTCCCAGAGTCAGGCATCTGTGCCAAGAAGTTATTGGACACAAATCCTACATTAAAACCTATTGTCATTCTTTCCTCTCTCCTCCAGTTTGCTTTTGAACTTATGCTCCTCATACAGAGGAGGACTGAGGATACGGTCCTTCACATGTGTCCAGAATGTACACCCAGGGTGTTACCCCTGGCTGCCAGGAGCAAGATCCAACCCTTTAGGACTGTGATGGCTCAACATAATTTGCCCTTCAACCACTGGGAGAGACAGGCAACTCAAAGATCTCAGGAAATCTACCCTTAAATTTTTACATTTGTGCTCATTTCTACTTCTCCTACCACACTTAGAGGAAAGCCCTTCCCTAAATAAACCAGGCAACAGTACTTGTAACAAACCAACAAGGAAAAAAGTAAGAAATTCTGGTCTATGTATAAAATCCACACTGCTCAGTATTTATTTCCAGTCTCATATATTCATCATAACACAATTAAACAATTGCCCCAATGCTAAACAGCTGGTTTGTTCTGTTGATGTGATATACTATCTTGACTCACACGCTACTGCATTCGCTCAAGGCTGCGACTCATTCAGAAAGCCTGCACAAATGCTGTGGCACATTTAAGATCCAAACGAGGCTTTGAAACATTAGCTTAAATCTGCATAAGCCTTGTGCCTGACTCCTTCAGAGCAGAGAGCATCATCTGAGCAAGCCTTTCTGCCCTCAGAAGTCCTAACCTAGCTGTCCAGTAGGAGTGGCACGGGACAGGGAGCCGCAGAGGACTGCTCTTCTGCATCTCCTCCTGACGTAGAAGGGAACAGTGATTAGTCCTGCACAGATCTGTACAGCACCAGTGATCTATTTATACAGCTCTAGCTGGCTGAAACTGCAGCCATCTCTTCAGCTTTCACACTGAAAAGGGGTGGATGTCTCTAATGCCGATTTCCATGGTGTTCCCTGCAAAAATGACAATCATTTTAATTTTGCGTGGGGGACAGCTGCTGGTGTGGTTTTTGCATCTCTCTCTACACCAGCTTCAAGATTCTTACACCTCAAGGATTATCAGCTTTGTCACTGTGTTTCAGATTCCACATCTGTGATTTTTTAATATGGCTACTCAAATTAAATCCAGGATAACACTTCCCTACTAGGTCCAATTAGTCAGTAGGCACTGTGACTTTCTCTCGTCTTTTTTTTTCTTAAACATATGACAATAATAAAACACCAAAAAAGTCATTTAGAGTCATACTATATGCAACTGTCATTTGTAAGACTTCAGTGTATTATTAGTCAGAGCTTCTGGTGACAATATAACCCACAAGACTGAAACTTGAGTGGTTTATACATGTCATCAGAGCCTTAGATAAAAATGCCACCTTAGAAAGTAGGAGTATTTAATTTTTTATAATACTTTTGTACTAGTATAAAGCATTCACTTAATTTACATCAGTGACTTCTTTTCTTAAGGTATTTGTATCTGTTTGATCTTTTACAAATATCTAGTTCTTTCCTTCAGATCCAATAGTGCCAAGTATCTCAAAGCCATTTTGCTAGTGTTTATTAATTAGAATCCCTACAAAACTTTAGGGTTTGGTTTGGCTTTTTTCCCTTTTTGCTTTTTTCCAAACCAGGGGACAGCAGTTGCAATTGCAAAATTGCAAGGCCCCTATCCCAAATCCCAAATTCTGTTCATGCAGAGGCATGGATTAGTTACATTACTTGCTAACAGCTGCATGGTATTGTGGCTGGTGCTAGGTTTCTGTACAAACACATGTCCACAGGCTGCAAAATGAAAACAGACAAATTCTCAGTTGCTGTAGAAAGGCTAAACCCCACTGAAAACTGGCTGTGAAGGAATGCTGTGACCCAACTTCATCACAGCCGTAGTTGTGGACATTACAACTAGTTACATGGTACTACTAATTACATACCAGAACTTGATTACTGACTTTCCTAGTACCAAAAGCGCTCATAAAAACTGAATGTCAGAGCAAAGCACATTAAAAAAAAAAAGTCACTGGAATGAAACCTGGAAGAATCAGATAGTTTTATAGCAGTCTTCCACTAGCCCACATTGCTTGACTGCAGCTTGGCTGTATTTGGGAATGTATGGATGCACAGGCATGCACACGCAACTTCAGGGAGTGGAAGACAAGCTAAAAAATAGGTTTTATGAAAAACCAAAGAAGTAGAAATTAAAGGTTTCAGGAAACCAATTAAGTGCATAATTAATTTCCATTACCTTCAGTTGGAGTCTGACTACGGTTAAAGTGCTTTGCTGAATCAGGATCCTCAAAACACAGCGCTCCTCACCCTGTTTATCTGATCATGGCTTTAGGTGAAATGAAACACTTGAAAGAGACTAAAGGTAAGGAAAACACTCAGGTTTAGCAACTTAAAGCCCTGCAGGGATTCTACTATTCAGGAAAAACCCCAAAGTGGCTTCGTAAATTTTGATCACCCCTAGCAGTTTTTGAATAATGCAGTGGTCTTTTTTGCAGCTTCACGAAGCTGTAATTCGCACAAGAAGTTCTACAATGTCTCAGCACTTCCTGGGGACTCGGAGCAGTAGGACAGCCTTGCAACACAAGCAGAGATTAATCATTTTCTAATGCACAGTAATGAATAATGTATCCCCCATAGTACATAAATTAAAGCTGTAATTCCATCCCAGTTCTGTGATGACACCAGAAGTCCAAGATGGAATTTCAGCCTTATTATGAACAGTCAGGGCAAGAATTATTCCTTAAATTATATTCTGAGAGTTGATAATGAGCTGAGAAGTTCTGAAGGCATTACCAAAGAGAAGTAACGTGTAATTACAAGCAGAAAGCAAAATTATTAAGTCAGAGATTGTTTGCAGAACTTGCTAACATACACAGTAAATCTCACCCCTGAAAAGCCCACTCAGCATATTTGTAGCAAAGCAAGCAAAGATCACTGCTACTATCAAAAAACTCAAAGTTGTTCCAGTACCACCAGAACAATGCTCTCATCGTAGTACATGAAGAAAATACATGCTAGAGATCAGGTTGGTACATTACAGAATCCCAAAAACACTGAACCTAACTCCTCCTACAACTATACCTGATATTTCACTCACGAGTCAAACAAGTATCCTACAGGTACACAGTGACAAGCATAAAATGTCAGGAGAAAGTCATAGTATATCCCAAATTTGCATTTCTATTTGACGAGAAATCTACTGAACAAAGCAAAATGCTCATGACAATAAGTATTTTGTCCTTCTGATGAATATACATGCACACACACAGAGTTTAAACACTGTAAACAATCTAAAAAATTTGCATGAAGAACATGGTCCTAATATTTTTCCTCCAGACAATTTCAAGAAATCTTATGAAGACTCTAAAGACATTTTGCAAGTGTAACAACAAACATTTTAACAGAAATAAGTTTAGAAGTATGAAGATAGAGAGCTGAAACAATAATCTAGCTAGAGTTAACTGCTGTATCCACCCTGGACTTTTGTTACGAATTGCCATGATTTTTAGCAAATCCTATGAGATTTCAGGTAGGTCTAGAGTCAGTTTTCTTACACAGACAAGAAGAAAACGACCTTCTGACCATCTCACACAAACAAGGCATGAAACTCTCTTTCATGGCTTAGAGTGGTTCCAGGTTCTGAACTGTTTTGCATGGTATTATTCACAAATTTATCTTCCTCCCCTCCCTGCCACCACATTCTTGATAACGTGAGAATCGAAGTCACGCTTGTTCTCGCTTTGCCTTGCAAACCCTCTTAGGTTTCTAGTTTACAGAGTTGTAAAGGAGAAGCATGAAGATTACAACAAAAAGTCAAATAAAACAGTGCAGGAAGCTGCTATTTTTAAAAGCTGAAAATGTTTAAGCCTAGAGTGACTGGTTTTGAATATCTGAGGCTTCCCCACAGGCCACCATATAATTTGTTCCTTACTTCCCCACTCTTCCTCTTTCCACTTCCCCTTTTTGTAATGTTACATAAAGCGTTCAGACCCAAACAACCTGGACTTAAGTTATCTACATTCACATCTGACCACCTTAACAGCAACGGTCTCATATTCAAGGGGCTGCTCACCTGGAGACACCTAGTGATTCTTCTGCTCCCTTTTCATCACTCTGATAATCAGCAAAATTTAAAATTGAAATATAACTATTTACATGCTTACATTTGCATTTAAGGACACACATTCTTCCTAGAACCCATTTTCTCTCCTTTTGTTTTTCATGACTGCTCCTACAAGCAAAAACATCAAAAATCATGAGAAAAGGACAAAGAACGGAAGACAATCAATGCTTAAAGCTCCTTGTCTCCCATGGTACCTCCACAAGGAATATATCATCACCTCTAAATAGCAACCTGAAACCTACTCAAGAGACTTACATAAGTCGTGACTCAAGAACTAAAGCTCTGAGTGTCAAAACATTCAAAGACACAGTACCCTCTGCTCCTAGCAGTAAAGGAGTAAGGACTGGGAATAAGCAAAGAAGATCCTTGCACTGGAGAAAAACTGCAGTAAACTTAAGAGATCTGTAAAATTACAGGATGGTTTGGGTTGGAAAGAATGTGTAAAGATCATCTATTCCAACCCCTTCCCCACCACAGGCAGGGACATCTTTTACTACATCAGGTTGCTCAAAGCCATCCATTCAAAACCATCTATGCAAGCTAAGCCACACACTTCAGTAGCAGCAGCAGACTGCTAGAAAACCTTCAACCAGATGCAGTCTTGGAGGTTTCTTATGTCTCAAATAACTGATGCAAGCTCCAGAAAAAGTAATAACCTAACATCCAATGTATGCCTCCATCTGGCTTTTACCAGGAACTCCAAGAAAGAGATGGTTTTCTCCAAGATCCTTAAGCTAGTAGGTTATATTGCTCATGAGATGCTGTTCCTAAGGAATGGCAATCTAACATAGAGACTAAAAGGTGACCCTGTAAATAAATGTCAGCTGCAAAAATCGAATACCTCTCCTGGTCTGAGCTGAACAAACACTGCTGTATCGACAATGTAAGCAAAACGCTGAGAAAAGAAATAAATCTGCAATGAAAAAGAAAGCAGGGGGAAAATCTCTAGAAGTAAGAGGGAACACAAGAGGAAGAGGGCACACGGCAAACTTACTTCAGTGCAACTCCAACCAATTCAAGTTCTTCCCATGCTCATCACCACACCATCTGTGCTTAAGTATAAATGGAAGGGTTCCCCATCATGTTTTCTTTCTTTGTGCAAATATCATATTAACTTCCATACATCAGAAGGACTATGTAACTTACTGATTCAGAAATTAATCTAAAAGTATGCTGATATAATATACACTATATTGATTCAATCTCATGGCACCGGTCACACAAATACATACTAGAGGTTGTATTTCAGAACTCTTTTCTTCCAATCTGGGAATTAGATTACAACACTTGCTCTATAAATTCAAAGACATCACGTACACCAAAGTCTGAGCTCTAGTCTGGTAATTGGTTTTCCTTCTTTGCTCATCAGTTCAACACACAAGACACGTGGGTGAGGACTCACACCAGTCACAGTGAAAATTTCAGTGCCTCTACCAAGGAGAGGAGCAGGACTTCAGAACTGTGTAATTACAAGAAGGAAGAAAAAGCATGATTAAAGAGTCCCTATTTCTGAAACAGCACAACTTGGAAGAAATACCAGCACTTGTCACAACAAACTGTGTGGTAAGGACTTCCCACCAATACCATATCCAGAGATGCTGGCTTTCCACCACACAGAATTCAAATCTCCTTCCCAGAAAAAGGAGGGAAAGGATTTAAATTTTTTAACTCTACTAACTTAAAAATACTCATTGCCAATAAGTTACTGGGTTGTTGCAAAGAATCTGAAAGTAGAAGCTCCTGCTGCCCTATGGATTACTGGTGGCGGTATCTTCCTGACAAAATATAGGACAAATGAACATACTGCTAATGCATACTGTGTTAATTATTCTGCAGTGGAACGTACTAATCCTGAGAGAAGTTCAAATTAATTGTGACAGATACGGACAAAAGCCGTATTATATCTAGTTTAAATCCATCTTCAGTCAAGTCTGCAGCTAGAGCATGTGAAGACTGGATTGTGAAGCTGCGTACTGCCTAAAATGATCTCACGTTATGCTATTAGATTAAGTACTCCCATGAGCTAACACACTGCAGAGGGGTGAAGTTCAGAAAATCAATTTCAACACTGTTTCGTAAACTTCAGTATAGCTCCAATTCTCTGCTATTGATACCAATTCACTGAACTACATTTACATTGTAAATGTACCCTGGGCTTTAAAAGTCAACTGGTTAGCGCACAGCGCTGAGAATGCCGCAGGGAGGGTAGACACTTACAAACAACACGCGGCCAAAACAAAGCTTTAATTTATTGGAAAAAATTCTGGCCTCTGGAGCTCTAAGAACCGCCCCAAGATAGGAACTGGGAGTACACAGATAAACAGAAGCAATGCCTCGAGTCTACACAGAGTGCTTTCCAATACTCATCTTCCCACGGCTTTACCAAAAAGCAGCTGGTTGAGCCGAGCAGCAGCCACCAGTTGCTTTCAGGGACTCCTGAAGGACCTAAAACCAGGCAAAACCGCGCTTACTGCTCAACCCGGGACACCCGTGCCCAGTCTAGAGCCCGTGGGTCACAATGCTGGCTCCCAAAAGGCTTGATCCAGCCTGCCACCCACTGACACCCACCCACCCTGCAGCATCCTCCGCCCCAGGGCACCTCTGCCTTGGCTCCTGCAAGCTCTCAGCAAGTCACTGGGTGCGGTTCACGTTGGGTTTGATTCTGAACCTCTCTGAACACAGCAAATCCCAGGGCAAACTCCACCAGCCAGAGGACAGCCAGGGTCAAGCCACTGCAGCTCACGCTCACTGAGGTGGCACAACAGACACCTAAACATTAAACCTGTACGTGTAAGCTCTCTCAATAAATCCACATTCGTGTGCATTTACAATTTATAATCTTATTTTTTTGATGTTAAAGTTTTGTTGCCTCCCCCATGTTCTCAACAACAACAAAAAGAATAAAAAATTTTAAAAATCATCTCTGTTGGCTTTCCTCAATCATTAATCATATTAAACTAATAAACATTCTGGCACCAACACTGTTTAAACAGCCTCCTCTCCACCCAAAATCCACTGGCAAATATTTTCACATATAAGATGACCATCCCACAACCCTGCTTTTGAATGCTAATCTAAACTGAGTTCTCTAAGCCAGCATAGTAACATTGGGAGGGGGAGTGCAGAAAAGAAATGAGAGAGGGGCCTTTAAGATGAAATAAAAATAGACTCCCTTGATCCCACCATGACATGGCCCAGACATTCTCCCTGTGGGGGAAGAAAATGTTTTTTACTGCAGTGAGAGTTTTTATAACGTTTTTTTTCTTTTTCTCTCATCCCCATGCAACTTTGCTTCCTGAAGAATGCTTTATATAAAAGACATGACATTTGGCAACCCAGCTCTGCTGCTTTGTGAAATGCTTTTGGCAACTGCCCTATGTGCTGACTGCATTAAGCACATCATTTTATTTATTTATTTATTTACTTAGGCAGGAGTCAGAGGGAGCAAGCCATACAATTAATGCACAGCGTGGCACTGCTTCATCCAAAAAAACTGGAGAGGAGCTGGCAAGGGAGGGGCTGGAGCCTCTCCTTTTGGGAAACCTCATCACAGGAGAGGAGATGGTTCTCCAACCTCAAAGTGTTGCTGCTGCTCAGGGGCATATGCTGTGATTCTTGGATCTCATGGCACTTAGCGAACATCAATTAATTAATTAATTAAGCCTCAATTCCACAACAAAGGCAGGTATCATTACACATCTATTTTGCATATGGGTAAAACGAGCTGTGGAGTAAACCTAAGCCTGTACTGATCTTGCCCAGTGTCCCGAGGCAGGAGATGTACTACCTCGCTCTTGCCAAGGCAAGAGCCGCCCAGCAGTAACTGGCAGGAGGGCATGGCACCAGCTGCCTGCACACCCTCAGCGAAACCAGAAAATGGAGAAGTCTCCAAACGCCACCATCTTCCCTAGGGTGCAGTCCCAGTGTGTGCCTGCAAGGCACATGGTCCTCTGACAATAAGCACCCATCTCCTTTGCATCACGGCACATACCCACAACATACCTCAGCATCATTTGCAGCAAGTCAGGGACAGCACCAGATATATATATATACACACATACACAACCCATATGCACTCATGTTCTCACAAAGACAAAACCTCCAAGGACTTGAATGAGCACACCCCAATTTTTCCTACTCAGATGCCACACATTGGGCAGGACAGCAATACATTTGTGGTCTGGAATTACACAGCGTGTAACTTCAAGCTCCCAAGAAAACAAGATGCTTCTCAGAAACAATGGAATACTTTGCTTACAATCACTATTAACTCCATTTATTCACACCAGGGACCAACAAATTACACCAGGGACCAACAAAGCTTGGCAGCACACCACCAGGGACACCCAGCAACAGCAGTTCACAGAACCGTGAAGTTTTCAAGCTAAATAGGGAAGAGAAATGGGAATGGGAGATGACAGGACATACCGGCCCAGAGACTGAATCCAATGGCTGGCCAGTCCCACAGGCGTGGAAGGGTGAAGCTTCTGCACTCACCACAGATATTTTCAGGCCAAGCTGCGAAGGCCAATCCACCCAAGCCATTGTTCAGCACATACACCACCATGGAAATGCTAAAGCACAGTCTGGTGCCTTCCACACGAAGGAGTTACCAAGCCTCTAATCAATGGGACCCTCTGCACAAAGGGCTTTTCTTCACCTCAGATTGCTGAGATGATCGAGTCTGCTCAATCAGGTGGTGCTGCTTCAAAGGCTACATCCAAGGCACAGATCAATCTACAGTGCACTTATCCTTTGGAAAAGTTTTAAGCAGCATGGTCAAAAAACAAACAAACAAACAAACAAACCAGTTACACATTAAACATTAAAAAGGGGTTTCTACACACAAGCCTAGAAAAGAGAGGTGTGCATTTTCATCATTCATGTGCACCCCACTAAAGTCTAATTTTGTTACTAGAAAATTGGCAGAGCAATCTGAACCTATCTAGTGTTTTGCTAGAATATGAGGAAAAAAAAAAATTTAAATAAAAAAATCTGGCATTACACCCCCTTCCTGTTCTGAAACTTTTTCCTAGAATTTCTGTCCTTCATTCCTAGAACAGTTTCTACGATATCAAAGTCATTATCAGAACAGCAATATACAAGCCCAATTCTACGAAGTTTATTCAAGGCAAGCAGATTTCAAACAGACTATGAGTTTTAGCATAAGTATGACACGGCCAAGGGCTTTAGATAGCAAGATACAGAACTCAGCATCAGTTTAACTGTACAGCAACCTCTGCCAAACATCTGTCCTCAGCGAAGCATGTACCAGGCTTTCCTTTGAAAAGGAGTTAGGGATCTCAGCACTGAAAAAGGCCAAAGGGACCCAAATCTGTCCACAAAGAAATCACAGGCAAAATCCCCCTCACCTAAAGCAAGGAAATACCAAGCCTTCATCATAATACATAAATCATCCTCTTCAACCTGGAGGCAATACACCAGCACTTCAAGTGGGGATTTCAAGCTCTGTGTACTCAGTTATCAAGTACCATGCAAGGCAGACCCATGCCTTGGTCTACGAGCTGATTCTGGAAACACAGGCCAAGAGCAACCATGGGAAAGCTCAGCACAAGTGGTCTGAAGCTGTGGCCTCATCAGCCCAACACACAGGCAAACTGGGGCTTGGGATCTGTCCGCATGCACTTACATACCAAGATATGAAAGATGCACATGTTATCTCAATGCAAAATTTCACACCAAAATATTAATAAACCCGCTTTTTCTTTAAACAGAGGAAACAACAACAACAAAAAAATCACCATCAAACATATCTGTGAAGGCAAGTAAGAGGAACTAACATATTTTAGGACAAGTCTGGCAATGTCACTAGCCTCAGGTGCACAGTGTTGCCCTACTATGAAAGATGAAATTACACACCTTAAAACTTAGTTACAGGAGATTTACTTGAGGGGAAGGACAAGATTATGACAGAGGAACAAGACTTGGAGATAAAAGGTAGGATAAGACAGAACAACGAGAGAGGGACAAGACCGGGTTGTTTTTGGCTTGACAGACACGTGCCAAGTGAAAAAACAAGCGTGAGTCATAGTAAAGGTAACTCGAAGTGTGATGTGACTGCCATGGAGAGCTGAGCAGACCACACTGCATGAGTCAGCAGCACAGATAAAAAGAGTGATAAGAAGCAGCAGATGGGACATGTCTTTACTAAAACAACCCTGCAGGACACAGGCCCCCTCTGCTCTAATGAAGTGGCCGTGCCAAGCTGGCTCACACGCTCGCGGCCCCATGAATCAAAGCACGCCACGCACGGAGGTTAGAAAACAGCAGGCAAACAGGTGCAGACAGATCCACATGCAAAAAAGCAAGAGAAAAGCAAAGTGACAGCACGTCCCCCCCCTTCCAACATGCACACACCCGGATGAGTGCCCTGGGACGGCCACCCTCCAAACCGCCCACGGCAGCCGGGTGGGGAGGAAGAAAAGAGGGGAAGGAAGCTGTCACCGGGATCATGGCATTCCACCTGGCCGACAGCCAGCTCCTCTCTTCCTGCCAGGCAGACTCTGCTTTTCCTGGTGGGCGCCAAGGGCAGGAGGCTGCAGCCACCCCCAGCCCCCTTCTGCCTCCCCAGCGGGTACCTGCAGAGCCAGGGTGCAGCCGCCCAGCTCATACGCGTCTGGAGAAGGCACAAGGGCTGGTAGGGCAACCTGTGGAGCTGTGCTCCAGCGTACCTGCACCTCAGGTGGCTTCACAAAGTTGATGTTTAAAGCCCCAGCTTTTCCTTCAGGATTGCACACCTTGCTTTTCTGCAAGAACACAACACTTTAGCCTCAAGGGACCAAGCACCACATTCTTGGGCAGCAGAAACCATACAGTCATACACACAAGGACACATTCCCTGCAAAATGCAGCTGCTGCCACGACCACAGGAACGACCTGCAGTGGTGGTTCTTCACTGTCAGGATCCCTACTCGCTGCACTTTTGAACCTGGTGAGAAAAGACGAGGGCCCTCTGTCACAAGCTCAAAAGAGGACAGAGACATGAGGCAAAGCTCAAACCGCCTTTCATCTCACTTCTTGACTGAGGTAAAATTATACTCTGCCTGAGGGGGGCAAGATGGAAAGTAAAATGGTCTATTTTTAGACACAAGATCCTGCTTCATCAGGTTCATCTAATTTCTAAGAAACAAACCTTGGCAAAGGTCTGCGTTTGAGGGGGATGAAAGATGACTTGTTTCATTTTCTTTTAGCGCAGCTCATAGCATGACTAGCATAAATCTAAGCAAATCTGCTTTAGCCACATATACATGCCAGCTGTTCTATTTGGGAGAGACAGTCCCTATATTCTAGCATAATATATAGATATATGTATTTCATTTTTTCCCAATCCATCGTGCCAAAATAAGCATGTTGTGTCCAAGTATTTCAATGGAGTTAGAAGGTGTGTCTATTCCTCCTGCTCCAAACATCCTTACTTCTAGATTTCAAAAAGTTGGCAGGTATGCCGAGGAAGAGCAGTTGCTGAGCCTAACACACTCTGCACAGCAACAGATCTGCTGTAACAGATTAACAGGCAAAGAGCGAGGGAGAGAGAGAGAGAGACAGGAAAGAGCCACGCTCTCCTCCCTTACACACGTCCTTGCTTTTCAAATGCCGCTTTACGGAGATAATGACAGTAAGGGGGTGTCTCAAATAAAGCTGGACCCAGAGCCAAGGCTCCGTGCAGCCCCACCGACAGCAGAGCTTGGCTCTGCACCGTGGTCACACACCTCACTAACCCGAGCGTGCGCCTTCCAAGAAGTAGGCAGAGGAACTGCTCTCCTACGGACATCACGAGCATTAGCAAAGGGGGAGGGCGGTCAGCCTGTAAGAAAAACAGTGAAGTTAGTTTTCATTTCCTGTAGGTTTTAATCTTGTCTTGAGGCTTCGCGAGCTGCTACTTCCATTTTCTGGCCTGCCCGTGGAGGAACTGCTCTCTTCACTCATTCGCAGAAGGTCCTTCTCGGCCGCCTGCAGTTAATGTCCCTCCTGCTCCTGAAATCCACCCTACCCTGCCCACCACTCGCTGGCGTGTAGTGGCAGTGAATCAGTTTGCAACCACAAATCACTGTGTTCGCCTCCCCCTTGTAGCTCTATAAACAAACATACTCTAGATTACAGCTTCCACTGGCAATCTGTTTTAAAAAAAAAATAAATTAATAAATGCACAGATTCANTCATGGAAGCTGATGTGCAACTGTTTCCCCTCCCCCCCGCCCCAGTCTAGTCTTTCCATTACCCCTTGCAGGGTCTGGCCATGCAGAAACACCCTTACACCCTTTTTACTGCTGGTTTTCACACTACCTGTGCTATTTGATTTCCTCTGAACTCGTGATGCGAGTGTTCTCCTATATATTCTGCAAGTGATTCCTGAAATGCACTGCACAATTAGCATGTGGACATAGAGCGCTGACAAACGCGAAGAGAAATAGCCAAATTGATATCAGAATTCAGACGCAGGCTCCAGGAGGACTCCCTTGTCCTTAGTCTGGAGAAAGCATTGCACCTACATAACTCCCACCATGGGGACCTTGGACCCTTAGCATAGAGGTTAAATGGTGACAAAGTGACAACAAGCCACTACTGATAGTTCTGCAAAGAGGTTCCCATGTCTCTTTGTCACAGCCCCCTGGCAGAATACAGAGTTTTGCACATCTGCTTTCAAAAGGAGCCATCAAGATGCACTCATCCATCTCGCCCGAGATGCCAGACATAGCCAAGTGAGGGTGACATCTTGCATCAAAGGTTGGCAAGGACGGGTGTCACGCTAGGAGAGCAGAAGGGAAAGGTTGAAGTGACAGAGCAGAGAGCTTACCTTGCTAAGTGTTAACCAGCACAGTCCGTGCCAGGAACACCACTTTCTCCCCCTGCATGGACTGCGACCAGGAGCAATACCAACAAGCTCACACAGCAAAAGACATCATGGCTAAGAGAGATGGAAGAGGGTGAATCACCTGATCCTCCACTCTTGCACATCTCTGAAAATTTATCTCAGCACCACATCCTTGATTCCTTCCCCAGTTTCCAAGAACTGGCCTTTCATACAAACACTAGAGAAAGAAAATGCGTTTGTCTAGTATCTTTACTTCCAGCTCATGTTTGCAAAGCTCCCTGAGAAGAAAACAGCAAGACTCCACAAGTGATCAGTGTTATCACACTTGATCCATATGTGCCTTGAGCATGCTGCCCCCCATGGGACCAACAGCCATCGCTGCAGTCCTGAAGGGATGGTGGCATGAAATGGTAAAGCAGCGTTTGGCTTGCCTTTTCCTGGGAGAGATTACGTAGCACATCAGTAAACAAAATTACTAACTTTATTCCTAAATTCAGTCTCACTTCCTCATTTACAACTGGATGAATTTGAAAGACAAGAGTCACTGTTGAAAGATACAAGAACGTGACTGGGAACACGATGGCAAAGCCCCAAACCCTGTTGCTCTCCTCGGTCCGCTCTGCAACCCTCTTCTCTCCCTCTGGGCACAGCAGAGCTAAATCACCACCTTCCACAATACAGGCTAATTAATACATAAGTGACTTCTCTCTCATGCTTTTATGCATATAAATTAAGACATATTTTAAACTACGATGTGACGACCTGTATTATGTTCAAATACTGCATCTATCAAAACCATTTGAATTCAATGGATTTTTTTAATGTTACATGTAAAGAAGTATGTGTTTGCTGCTGAAGACTCAAAGAAAATCAAACTGGAACTGATAGCAGTCACTGCCTACAAATCCAGGACTCACTGACATCCTACATCAGCTTGCAGTAGCAGTCTCTTCTGCCAGGCCAGAAACAGTATATTCATCATTTCAGTGCATTTAGCAGGCTGAGTTAAAACAGAAAGGAACTAGAAGCTGTAAGAGTAAGAATGCAGGAGTCCTAATGATTTCTGAACAGGAGTGATCTATGATTCCCCAAACTTTTAATTAAGATACTGTTACAAGAAAAAGTATGATTAAATAACTACAATTAACTGTTCCTATTAAAAATGGCTTAACTTCAATTCAAAACAAGTATTTTTTTCCTTTTCTGCCCCTCCTATTTCTAAGCCCTTTTAAGTTACATGACAGAAATGTTTCAAAATCTCCTTTTTGTGCATTTTTGCTGAACATCTATTTTCATGTGAATGTAGCTTGATACAAGGCACATGCAAAAAGATAATCTAGTAAACATTGAACAGAAAGTGCATAACCGATTAAATAAAAAATAGAAAAATTAGAGGCCCACAGAATTCAATGGTGGATCAGATTACTGGTGGAACATCTGTAGAAATATAATGTCTAAGTTTAAAAAAAGATATATAAATTATTGCAAGTACTGAAAGCATTCCCTTGTTTGAGGACAATAACTAAAAAGAGTAGATCCAAAACAAGATTTAGAAGCTGATTACTGGTTTTCCTGTGTGCTGATTTCAGTCACAATTGAAATAAGCGATTTAAATCCCCCTGAAGAACCCTCCACAGGAGAAGCAGCGCCAATTCATTTTGTGTAAGATAGGACGCTGAGGATCATGAAGAATGTTAGCTTGTTGATGCAGAGCAGGTACACTGAGATAGAGACAAATGCATGCCAGCATTTCACATCAAAAAAAGGCAAGAGGCTAAAATACATTCACACGTGCACATGTGAATGCATGCCCTCATTCTGTTATCATGCTCAAACAGGACACAGACCTGTGTGGCAGCAGACTGGGAGGAGAAAGCTTTTGCAAAGAGCATTACCAAAGAGGTAATGATCAGCAATTCTTGAGCGCCCAGGGCAGTTCTTCTAGATGCAGAAGCACCAGGAGTGGCTCAGCAGCAGGTTTCTTGGCACAAGCACAGCCCTGCGTGGTCAGAGCTGCAGGGCCAGGGACATGAATGCATGGTGATGTCTGGCCGCTCGGGGTTAGCATGGATCCTGCCAGGATTATGATAAGCCTTGCTAAATCCGTGCTGGGCACATGGTGACTATGCACCATCGTCCATCAGTTCTCCTACTCTCAGGATGACAGTGACAAAACACTGCTTGAGGCTGTCAAGCCAGGAGTTATGCTGAGCAGGAGACAAGGAGCCTGGGTGTTCTCACCAGACCCAAGCTGCTTGGCCCTACCTACTTGGGAGTCTCTTCTATGGGTGTCCCACAGCACCTCCACCACCCAGATTGTTCCCATGGGCTACAGCAGCACAGACCTCTTCACCCCTGACCTGCACAGCAACGAGGACAGGGGAAGTTGTGTTTCAAGAAGAAAAATACTTTTTTTGTCTATAGTAGAAACTGAATTAGAAGGCTTCAGAGGACCTGCAGAAACTTGTGAAGTCATGGAGGTGACCCTCCAGTGAGAACAAAAGGAGGAGGAAAGTATCCATGGGGACAACCGAAAGCCATTTCTCAAGGCAGGAAGCTACACTACGGGGAAGAACCTCTCCTCCTCCCCCCCTGCTGCCCCCATACACTGAAGAACAATTGTGTGGGGAGATGCAATTACGGTGGCTGCAGGAGCTGCCAAAGTGCTTTTCGGCTTAAGAAGCAAAGGACAAGTTTGAGGTTTGTTCTTCAATTGCTGCCTCATGCACTTAATGTAACAAGACAACAGAGAAGAATAACTCATGTATATAGATCGCAATGAGGTAATTAAAGCCTAGTTCTTCTCAGCCTGCTCCCTGACTCTGCATAAAAGAATACACAAGTGCACAAACATCTAGGTTGAAAATACAACATCACGCTCTAGCGTAGAGCTCACATGCCTCAGGGAGTACTGCTGACTTTACTACAGCCACGCTATGTATTAGTGGGTACTGATTGTGTTTGCACAATATTTCAATAAGCAGAGCCAACCAACATCACTTCCTCTATTTCTGTATAGAGTAATATATTTACAGGAACAGCCTTTTGAAACGTTCCAGTAAAATTAGCTTACTCACAGATATTATTTTTTTTTAAACTAGAACAGAGAGCATAAGGATAATATCATCATTGGGTTTTGTGCATAAATCAGCTGTCTATTTAGCACTGATATTTTGCAATAATGAATTGCCACTATCTTCTGAGTTACTTGTCAGGTTATTAAGAGATTACCTAAATTCACAGGATCGTCTCAATAAATAAGTAAATAAGTTTCCATTATTTCCTGGGAAATGATCTTCAGGAGCATGTATCGTATCTCCTTCCCCGACGCAGTGCTCAAAATATTGCTAGAGGGGGTTTGTCTCTTTTATAAAAACCTCCAGTGATGATGCTTCCATGGATTTCTCAAAGGCAAATGACTATAGCACCAAAATACTCTTATCATTTGAAAGTTTTCATAGATGTTTACCTAAGTCTTGCCACCTTCAAATTCTGCCCATTTCTTCTCATCCTAACCCCATCAGTTGTGCAGCACAGCTTATTCCCTTCCTCCCTGTAGGAACCTTCCACATAGCTGAACACTGCTATCATGTCTGTTACTGGCCTTCTCCCCTGTAGACTAAACAATCCCAATTCTTTCATCTCCTTTCCCAGGTCATGTTTTGCAAATCTTTGATCGTTTTCACTGCCTTCTCCCTGGATGCCATCCAGCTGGCTCTTGACTATGTTGTGCCCCAAACTAGAAGTTGAGCCACTTCCAACATTGAATGGAGTGGACGGGTTATTTCCTGTCTTTTCTTTACACACCCCAAAACAGTGATTTTTTTTTGAGGGGTGGAGATGGGGAGGCTTTGTTCCTTGCAGGACAGTACAACACCCACGGTCTCAGGTCTATGATACCCTTCACACCCAGATGCAGAGCAAGCCTGGCAGTAGTTGAACTGGGGCTCTTCCCCACAGTTGCTCACCATGGAGCTGCAGGGTCACCAGCTTTAGGGTCGGAGCCGAAGCAGGCAGGGGAGGGAAGGAAAAGCTGCCCACTCAACAGAGCAGTGGCAGCCCAAATCCCAGGGGACAGGAGAGTAGGACACGCTGCAGGCTGGTTTTCTCTACTGGTTTGGGAACCAGCTGTGATTTTTAACACCCTATTCAAGTGAACCAGGCCAAAACGCCCTCAGGAGCACAGCCCAACTCCAGCTCACAGACCTTCTTCTGTAGGTCCACTATTGAGTCAGCCATTCCCTATCCCATGCCTTGCAACCAGGTATTTCTTTCCCTGTGCACCACTTCCAAGCACGTATTCTGTTTGGTTTTTTCCCCTCAAAATATTCCTCCAGTTAGCTGGGGCAGCTCTGAACTTTAATCCTGCCCTCCAAGGAGCCTGCAGTCCCCCTCCATCCTTCTTATCCTATGTAAATTTAATAACTGCTCTCTCTGCTCCATCCATCATTTCAATAATGAAAACAATGAGTATCACCACAGCCAGGACAGACCCCTGGGGAATCTCACTCCCTCCAGTCTCACAGTTTAACAGCAAACCATGAATAACTACTTCAAATAGTGGCTGGTGAAACTCTGTGCACCCACATTACAGACTGGCTGCCCAAACACCCAGCCTGCTGCAAAGCAAGCTGTATGAGAAAGCATTCAGAGCCCCCCATTTAAAGAGGGAGTAATTTCTATCAGGCAGAGAAGTCCAATTACACTGTCATAGGCGCCGTTAGGAAGTCTTTGCTAAACACTGCCATAAAATGTAACGCATGCTGGTAAGAGAAATAAGAGAGTTGATAACCAAACTTTAGGATGACAGGAAGAACTTCAGCTGAACCAAGACAGCAGGAGCCTGATTTTGCATCCAGCAAGAGAGAGACTTGGAAGAAGCAAACCAAAACCCAGTATAAAAATGACTGGAATTCTGTACCTGCCATCAAATGCTGCTGACTTATCAGTTAAAGATGATACTATCACAGAAGTGTGGGTTTGGTTTGAGTTTGTTGGTTTTTTTAAATAAAACAACAATATTTTCTTAGCTCTTCCAGATGTTCTTTAAATTGCATTCCTTACCGCTCCCTAATATACTGTCCTGCTCAGGGATTGTGAACAATCCAGACAGACAGCAAAGACCACAGCTCCCAGAACCCAGATTAGTGGTTTAATCGATAACTGAAAGCATCGCCCAGCTTCACATCAGCACTAGGAGAAGCAAGTGGCAGTGGCTGGTGCCTGAAACAGGGAGAAAGGCTAAGTTCCATGGAAAGTGAAAGGTGAGGCAGCTTTCCAATGCTGGCTCCCTCTGCTTGCCAAAATAGCAATGCCCTGCCCACGCCTCACTCCGACTTCTGCCGAAGATGCGCTTGCTTCCCAGGGGAGTTCACTCTTGCAATGCAGATGTGCTTCACTGAGGCAATCGCATTCTGTTGCGTAATGTAACCCGGAATTAAACACTATATGCTATTTGGTTCATTTTTAAAATGTAAACCAGAAGTTACTGTGGAGCTCGGTGTCACTGCCAAGAATGTTAACGCTATGATTTTAGCAGGGAAGAATATATCACATCCTCCCTCCCTCCCTCCTCTCACAGCTTACTCCTGAGTCGTAATTTTGCTAAATCCTTTTGTACTTGTCAGTAAAATACAAAGTCACACATCTCTGTGACCTGCATTTTGATCTTTGGTGGCTATGGGTATCTTCTCCTCAGGACTCAACACAGCTGCATCAGCGGCAGACACAGGGCAGCTCTGGGAAGAACCTGGCAGGTGCCTACACCAAGGTGAGGAGAGTCAAACTGTTCACCTTACATCCTACAGAACTGGAGTAAAAGATAAATAAATCCATCAATCTATCAGGAACAGAGCCCACAGCCAAGCATTTCCAGTCCCCTACGTGAACCAGGAGAAACAACACTGCAGATGATGAGGGATACTCTGAATACAAATACACATTTAGATTATTCTTCTTACAGTTCCCAGGAACTGCACAATGCCATTCCTCTTCAGAAAAATACAGGTCTTTTCTAAAATATATTATGCGTAACCCAGATTTCCATAGCGGAAAACTCACCAAGGGAATACTGTTTGCTCATACCAGAAACGTATCCCAGAATTACAGTAATTTATAGCTTCATTTTCATTGACAAAAGAAATAATATCATTCTCTTCTGACAAATATCAGTACACTGAAAGTAATGAATAAATGCCTATAAACAGGTACCATATAAAGCAACTATCAATCACTGCAACAAAAATTTTAATTAAATCAAGACTGACGAATCAATTAAAACAAGACTAAAGTAAAACCAAGCCATATAATCTGAAATAAAAATAAAAATCTATCATGTCAAAGCAGAAAAACACAACTCGGAGCACTAAAATACTGCAACCTGTTACATGACCATTATTTGTAAAGCTCCAAGTATGCTAAATGAAGCCAAACGTAGAGATTCAGCAAAGTACTTAGACGTGCCAACGTATATCTATATTTTAAAAATATTTTTTATGTGACAACTTAGAACTCTGGAAGTGCTCATGTACACCTCTACAACAACTTCTAGAGACAGAAAATGATCTGCACTGTCCACATTTTAGTATTACAAATCAAATCAGCATTCAGCCTAAGCCGAATACATATTTCTGGAGACACATCAGAAAGAACCCTGAGGATTAGTCCTAACACAAAAGGATGAGGGAGTTGCCTGCTGTCATCCTGCCAATTTTGCAGAACAGAAGAGTTAGTAAATGAGGCATGAAAAGATGTGAGCAAAGAAATTCATACCTGCGAAAAATGCAGCAATGAGGTGTGCGAGAAAATTACAGTAAGTAGTATCAGCCCCAATCACAAGAATCGCTGACCAGCTGAAAGTCCTTTTGGCCTCAGCTGGAAAGACTTAGCACCCCTAAGGCTAGTTAAACATATAAGCCATCCTAATTTAATGCTATAAATTAAATTTGAATATTCAGCACTTAAGTTTTTAAGGCTCTGACCTTCAATCTGAACCAACAGTAAGGCCGAAGCAATAACTACCATCAAGAAAATCTTCCTGTACCCCTCCATCTCTGTTACTGTAAAGTATACAGTTCTTTCTTTTTTTAAATCCTCATAGTGATAGAAATACCAAATATGCCTATCTTACTGCCTTACGGAAAGCCCAAAAACTCCTGTTTTGGGCTATGAAAAATCTCTCATTAATGCAGCTGGTGGCTTTCAGGGTGCAATGACAAAGGGAGAGCATTATTCAAGTGTGTGGGTGCACGAACGAACACACATGTGCAGGGAAAGTGAGTAAGAAAGAGGCACACACTCTATATTGTAATTCTCCAAACCTGAATGTGGCAACCAAGTGCTCTCTAGTGCAGATGGACAGTCATGTTATGAAAACACACAGTTGACTCAATGCTACCATGTCTAGCAAGGTGGGTTGGCAGGTTTCTGTCGTGGTTTGGGTCAGGTTGGCCAATGACAAGGTGACAGATGTTCTCCCCCACCTCTCACTCCAAGGACAGGAAGAAGAGAAATAAAGAGATCTACAAGTTGAGAAAAATCTAAACTATTTTAATGAAATATTAATAACAAAATAAAAAAGGAAATAAAGACACAATATATACAAATACATACAGAACTGTACCAAGCTCCCAGACAGGTGTCACCAGCAGGCACTGGGAAAGTTCCAGACTGCACTCAGTGACAGATGGAAACTGGATTCTGGAATATTCTGATCAGGATCAAAGGTGGGCAAACTGAAAGGGTCCTCCTCAGATATCAGTCATCAAAGAAAGAGAGCCACTGAAGAAGAGCCAACCTGAACCCTTTCCTCCCTCAGCTTTTATACTGATCTTGGCAGATGGGATGGGATGCCCAGCTGCTCAGTCTGGGTCACCTGATGGGTCCACTCCTCCCCACAGGTGCAACCTCTCCCTGGGGTAAACAACCCAGTCGGCTGACCCTGGCTGCCACAGCAACAAGGATAAGCAAGAGCCTTGCTCATTGAGCAGAAAGTTGTCTCCGCTTCACCCCACACCAGACCAGTTTCATACAGCAAAGGCTACCCTCTGGGGGAGGGGGAAAGCCCAGACAGGGATGAGGAGTTCCACACCTGCCTGGATATACCTTAAAAGTCAGTTTAATTAATCTGATACATAAGATTCAACAACAACAACAAAAGTAGGGAAAATAAATTAACTGAAGAACAGAAGGCTTAACTTACTGAGTAAGACACCACCTTAAGAGATTTCCCCACTTTCCCTGCTGTAAAGCACTTCAGAAAAATTCAGCCACGGAGCTACTGCTTTTCTTGACCTTTTCACTGAAAGAGAGCAGAGTAAAAACAGGAAAGAGCTAAAATGATATGCAATAAAGATGCTTCGTGTCAGGAAAGTCTTTTGAGTCACTGCTGCAAATTCGTTCTGTGTCAGATTCACCAATATAAGGCTTGCTAAAGACTATCTATTAACAGCACCAGCAGCCAAAGCCAGTGTATTGTCTCTCAGCTGTTGCAGCAACACCGTACACACCAGAGGATGCACCTAGGTAGCATCTGCATCTGTTGCTGGTTTTCCACACCCAAAAGCTCACTTCACATCTTATGATTAATTTATAATGCCCTGAGCCCCAAGGAGATTTGCTCTTCTGATTGCCCTTTTCCTAACAATAACACAAATAAACATGGAAATAAATCTATTGTTTGAGGAACCCTTCCACTAATGTTGTTCTTTGATGGTTTGGTTGATTTAGCATAGCAGGAATCAAGAGTAGAGTGGATCGTAGCTTAATATAGAGTGTGGTTAATCTTCCCTTTGCATAATGCCGGTACACTATGGCCCAAATACCAGAGATTTATTTGATGTGTACATGCTTTCAAGCATTAGTAAACATGTTGCAGCCCATTATGAAAGAAAAGCAGATCCAAACAGTTGTGAAGCTCTTTATGTACTGGATTGACACTGGCAGTGCAATGTACTTACATCTGCATGTATACTAGCTTTGTCATTTTGGAGACTATTTCACCCAGAAGTAGCATTTTTTTAAAATATGACTAAAAATATGGCTGAGATCACTTCCCAGGTCCTAATGCACTGCTGTCTGAAGCACAACAGAACTGGCAGTGAGAGGGTCACAGTCTTGTCTTCCTTCTTCTTCTTTATTGGTCTTACTCCTCCTAACATAGCCAAAGAGGAAAAACATACACTAAAGCCTCACAAACGTATTGGCATACTAATTCTCATGGGGGGGGAAAAAAAAAAAAAGTGTCTCTCAATTCTTATTTCTTATACTCCCATTACTCTAAAGAATATGCTACAGAACATACAGAAGTACCCTACCAAATATTGTAAAATAATTTTTTACTTTGCTACAGCTATCAAATAACTTATTATCCTACATTCTGCAACTATGACATTTTTGTTGTTGTTCCATGTACTAATTAAAACAAATTGGTCCTTTGGAATCCGGTTATAAGAGAAAAATATTAACTTAAAAATTCCTGCTAACAGTGAAGTTTCAAGCAACAGTAGAGTGGAAGCATTTAAGTGCACAAAAGTTACCACATGCAGCAGTGCACCCTGGGATAAGAGACCCAGAGTGAATCTACAGCATTTGAACAGAGGCAAACCCACCCAAGCTGTGCTGTTAGGTATCAATAAGCCATTCCCACCTACTGGATAGAAGAAACATGATCCCACGGTCAGGCACAAGCTTTAGAGGACAGTACCTAACTCCTTGCCCTCTAGCATACACACGCAATTTTTAACAATTCTCTTGTGTTTATACTACACTCGCTGACCGCCTGCATAGGCTACAACTGGACATCATCAGTCAGTTGCAATCTCTGGCCTCGATTTTTATCCCATTCCGTGCTAAACACTAACACGAGATGACTCAGGAACAGCTGCCTCTGTTTTCTGTCCCATAATAAATAAAGAAGCCACGACAAGAGATATAGAGAAAGCAGGGGCTGGAAGGGGGAAGACCCTTCAGACAGCAATTTAAATATCTCCTTTACAGAGATGTAGAAACCTATGCTCTGGAGTAGAGATCTTCAGATGAAGCCTCAAATCTTGGTGGCAACTATGGATGTAAAAGTATATGCCTGTGAAAGAGGGTGCTGTGAGAACAAACACATCGGTGACTGAGAGACGCCAGGATACCACAAAGAAGTAACACAGTAAGAAGAAAGGATGCCAGTGTCTCAGATAAGCAGTTATGGCCATGTTTACTTAAACTGTTCTGACGAGTTCTTCCTATTTCAGGCAGAAAACTTTGATTTAAGGAAGAGACTTGCAGTTCTGTCTTCGTATTTTTTTTCCTTCAAAGCATGCAAGAACTTCCTTTTTCAAAATCAAATTAACAAAGTTAACATCCAAACCCCTCTCAGTCCCAAAAATCTCAGATCTGAACTCTATTAAAAGCAGCAGTTAGTGCAGCCAAATGCTCCAACAATATGTTTAATAGCCTATAATGTTTCTAATGTCCTATTCCCGAAGTATAAGGTCTGGAAAACCAGCCAAGCACACCCACCCAAGAGCAATGACCCCTACAAGAAAGACCCTGTTGTCTCCCTCGGCTACTGCCCTCAGCCCCTGCTGGCATGACCACATCAGGGACTCTCCAGCTGCACAGGGCAGGCACACAGACCAAGTCTCTGACAGGAGGAAACCTGAAACAAAGAGCCAAATTAAAAATGAAAGTTGTGCCAAGCATGTAAGCATGGAGCTACTCTTTCAAACTTAAGGTACTGCAGTTTTATGGCTGTGTTTTATTAGTTGATTTTATTGGGCCCTCTTTCCCCTAGCCTACTGCTTCCCTCATATCACTCAGAGTTCCTTCTGTTCATTCCTTCTTCACATCCTCCAGGCTGGAAGACTTCTCAGATCACTTTCACAGTTCAGCTACTAATAAATTCAACGGAAAAACTGCCTTGACGCCAGTGGGGACCAGAGTAGGTATTTGCCCCAAGCTCACGTATGAGCATCCTGCACACACAGCAGCACTTCTCCCTAGTTGGCCTAAAGGATGCTTGGGAAAAGCATTTTGATGCAGATTTCACATTTACTGGTCGTGACACTGGAAAATATAGTTCATGCTGCCTCCTGACAAAAAGCCACACCGCATGTTCTTCTATATAAGGCATACATGCAGAAAAGCAAAAATATCTTTTCTAGTAAGTTATGTAAAGTAGAAACAGCCTCCTGGTACTATTACAGGCAACTGGAAGCTAAAATGATATTAATTATATAGTACACTTGAACTCCAGCAAGGCTCCATGAGTCCCATCACGAAGAACACTGCTGAACAAACCCCTTGGGCAGGCATCTCCTTGCCACCAGGCGTTGGCAAAGCCCACCAAAGCATCAGGGGAACACAGCTAGGAAGGACAGGCAGGAGCCCACACCCTGGGCAGGACCTGCCCCTCCTTCTCAGTTACCCTGCACCATGGCATCGATGGGCACGAGACAGGAGCAACACCATCTCCATCTGAGCAAGAATTTACTCCCATGCACGGCACAATTCTGTGCTCCACCTCAGACTTTCCTGAGCATCAAACCTCCTGATTGTTCAAGATTAAGCAAAGTTGTAGATGACTCGGCTGCTTGTTCCACGTTATCACACCACTGGGGTGCTGTGAATTTGCAACAAAGCAAGAGAGGCAGCACACTCAGATATGAACCAAGCTGAACTTTCAGGACTAGTTTCTCCTCTTTCGGGCCTTTTTGCTGGAGGTGCAGCAGAAAGTTAAAAAAGCTGTCAGAGAAAGCACAAAAATAATAAAAGAAAAAAGACTATTTGCATATATCTAAATATTTAAATGAGGGGTTTTCAGTTCCACACTTCAGTACCTCAAAAATGGCCAGAGGACTATTATCATCCACTACAAGCTCTGAAGAATGGATGGACTCTCAGATAGACTAACAATTTATTCCCTATCGTATTGAAAACAAACAGAAAATATTTTACTCCAAAGGATGATTTTTCCAAGCAAACATTCAAGTTCTCTGAAAACAGCCATAACTACAACACTGCGGGCAGAATATTTGGTAACTTAACAGAAGATGTTGTATGTTAAACATTAATTGTAAAACATAGTCAGTAAGCCACCACTCTACCATGATTTCAAAGTCACCCAGTTTCATTACTTTATTAGATCAATAAATAATTTTGGATATCAAAAAACTGCAAGTATATTCAAGGAGAACACCCCTGCCCGCAGCCCCCTGGGGAAGTCAAATGCCCAAAACATGGAGGACTTGCTTGAGGCGGGGGCTGGATTTATTACTAAAGCTAGTGGTATATCTACAGGAGTAAGCTACAGGTATAATGACTGTATTTCTATTACATGACTTTTATCACACAAAAATCCCACAAGTACCATACAAAAAAACCCAACTAGCCTCCACCGAAACACAACAGCAAGGGCAAGCAGGGGCAGAAGATGGGAAAAATGAAAATCTGGTCACTCACTCCCAAGCAGTCCCCCATTCCTCAGAGGTCCCAGCTTTCACACTTTCAGGTACAAGAACCTTAGGCAGTCCCATAACGCAACCCCAGTCCCCAAAACATCCCCTGGGAAGGACAGACATCAATCTGCTCTTGCAGGGTTTGAACTCCTACTCCCAAGGGTTCACAAGTACAACAGATATCTCTGATACAAACAATTTTTATTTTCTTCTTGGGCAAATTATGCCAGGAGAACTATCTCCAAATTAAACTAAATTAGGCTGTGATTTTTCATGCACCTCTCCCACGCTACCATTATTTCTCAAAGGCAGGGTAACAAACTGCACTGAGGGAGGCAAAGCATTTGGCCAACAGGCTTTGGTACTTCACCTGTATTAATGAGCAGGACAGCAACAATGTTAAGATTAAGAAAACTTTCTGGGTGACAGCCCTGTTTGTAAGGTTTTAAAACCGCTAGCTGGAGAACCCACTCCCCAGCTGGCTAATGAGTCAGCTTTGAAAGCAAATATTTAATAATTACTTAGTAGAGGGAACTTGTGGACAGTCACACCCCAGGGTATTTCCAGAAATGACAAGTATTTTAAAATGCAAATTCATAAATTCTGCAGCATATGTAATTTGAATATCTAGTGTACATCCTGGCCACATACCATATTGCTAGCAAATACCACAGTGCAAACAGTTTTTCAAAGACTACATGTACCCCCAGTGATACACTAAAATGTAGTTTTAAACAATAATGCAAAGATAAATGCATGTTGTGTTTATGGCATGCTTTGGAGCAAGTACCATATGCTCTGTCAATAATCTATGGATTAATAGGGCCCTGTTGTACAATAACACACTGGAGACTCACAGCTCTGTGGAAGATTATTCCATTCACCATGAAAATTAGCTGAGGATTAGGTGCATGTCACAATTTTTCATTCATATTTTTAACTTGGTCAGCTCTAAGATACTACTGTTGGTACTTAGGGGTTTTTTTATTAATCTTATTATTTAAAGGTCTGATCCTAATTCCATTAATTTACACTAACATCAAGGGAGCAGGTTCAGGCACTAAATCAGAAGATTAATGTTATCTCAACAACTTACCTCTGTGTCCCTAAGAGCAACTATACTACAGTATTAAAAAAAGAAAAAAAAAAAAGAGCAAAGATTCACATATAAACTATTATCCCACCACTGACAGCAGATGTAGCTGAAACTTTGGGAAATAGTTAAAGAAATAGAGCAAGTACAAGATGTAAAAAAAAAAGTAATTTGTATCAGTATGATTACTCCCAGTTTGGGCTGTGTTTCTGGGTAGTTCAAAATCAAGATGCTTTTCTAAATTTCGGTGTTAGGCACAGGCAGAAAATAGATCTATAATAATCATATGCAACAGCAACCCATCCTGTAACAGGCCAGTGTCTCCTGAGTATTTTATTTTCTCAGTTTTTATTTAGCACAGAGGTCTAGGTAGTCAGGTGAACAGCTGGTCACAAAATAAAATGTCATTTACTAGTGACAATCTAACCTCAGGTGTGGGAGATTCACCTCACTCTGTGTAGCTCCAGAGGCTCTCCACAAAATCATCAACATTTGTGCCTGGACAAAATGACTTCAAAATAAGAACAAACTAGAATGCTTCCAGGGCAACATTTTCCATCCACTCTGTACATGCTGTGAAGAACCTTACAAGCAGCACAGCCTTGGAGAGTAAGATCTCCATGTGTTATTACCTTGTCCAGGTCTCCTTAGGGAAAATATGGTTGTCCCTATCAAATTCAACAACTCGGGCAGGCTAAAACACTACTGGCATCACCCGAGGGTGAGGAGTCTGCCCGTTTGTACACACACAGAGGCAGTGGGGCATATTTGCATTTCTTTATAAAACTGCTGTTGTTTCACCAGAAATGCTGATGACTGTCCAGGATCGGGGATTCTCCAACATCCCCCTTGCAAAAGGGGTTGTTTGCTTGTCAGTTACCACCGCTGAGATCCAAAGGCAGTGCCACAGCTCTAGCAACCTGCCTGACACCTCTTCCTTCTCGCCTGGGTGACACACAACCGAAGGGAGCTGCTCACACTCGGCAAAGCAGAATGGTGGAACTCTGCAACACAGTTGTGCCAGCACCTACAACTATCAGTCTATAAATATTTCAGAAGGTAAACTGAAGGTATTTTGGGTTAGTTTGTTTTTTAAATACATCCCCATCTTTTTTAATTGTCTGGTAAGCAGTTTGCGGAGAGAGGAGTATCATACAGCACAGAGGTATGCTGAAATTGCATTTGCATTTAAAGATAAAAGCTAATATTAATCACATCAGAAAATCAGAGAGCCTGAAAGTGCAAGATAGATTTTTGAAGGGAAAAAGAAGTCACAAGTACCCAAACACTTTCAGAAAGGAGGCTGACAAACTCTTCCTTCCTGTCACGTCGCCCCCTCCAAAAACCCCTCCTTGCACATAGCTAAACAGCTAGAATCAAACTGGTGCAACCTACACAGGCAGTTCAATGCCAAAAATGCGCCCTTCCTATTCCATGATAAGGAATTCTGGAAAGCAAAGTACCTACCTATCAGCACTATCACCAGCTAAGTGACTTACCCCAATCATCTATGTAACTACATAATTGCCAAAAGTCATCAAGAAATCTATCAACAGTGGGGTACCGCCCACACCACCACCACACCACACAACAGCTACAGAACCGAAATCCTGAGGTGGGCCTGGCTTTGGCTGGCCTGTTCTGTTCGCAAAGTACAGTATCATGAGTGACTGATACCAGTCTCCATCTTTATTTCACATCCTCTTTGGGTGAAGTCTTTTTATACTGTGAATGCCAAGAGGCAATGGTCCTTGGGCTCCATCATGGAATGGTTTCATTTGGAAGAGACCTTAAAGATCACTTGGTTCCAAACCCCCTGCCATGGGCAGGGACACCTCCCACTGGACCAGGCTGCTCAAAGTCGCACCCAGTCTGCTGCAGCTTATGGTGTATTTGTATGTGAAGTTTGCTGCATTCTCCTGATCTCGTCACACATTTTGGTAAGAACCAGGCAAGCCACGATGAACTTACAGAAAGGGATTGTGCACACAGATGAGATGTTGGGAGAACAAGCTTGTTTGTTAAAAACAAGGGAAAGTCAGCCCTACTTTATGCTTAGGAAAGTATCTACAAAAGTAACCGGTAGCCAAATCTTGACATCACAGAGATAACTTACAATACACCTCAAGCAAGTCTGAGAATGGACAGTAAATACTATACATCCCCATGCATCTTTTCTTGTACCCAGATACACTATATATTTGTACAAGTGAATCCAAAGCACTTTGTAGCCCTGTACTGTTAACTTTTTTGAGACAGTCTTCATCAAACAGCAAATGAGCGGGGAAGACAGAAACAACAAGAAAACATCTCTTTACTTTACCTGTACAGAGATATTTCCAAAACTGGATATAAAATGTCCAATCCTTAAAGGTAATTTTACCCCAGTTTTCATAAGGCAATTTTTCAACCTATCTGAAAGACTTTGAAACTTCTTTATCTGATCAAAATTCTGCCCTTCCGCCTGCAGTCCTGGCATTCTTTGTGGTGAGATTGTTTCAGTATCAATATTAATATTCAAATGTCAAGTTTGTGACACTACATTTCCTGTGCTATTTAAAGCATTCAGAACAATTATTACCCATGAAATATTAAACTGTAAATTTTTGCTACCTGCCTACAATTTCAGCAGCCCTAGCTGTGACAGAACAGCACTTACACCAGTCACATGCAATTTTACACAGAGATGTATTGTTCAGCTTTTCTAGCAGCACTCGTACATTTCCCCAAATTGGCTTTTGTTGTTTTTAGCACAGCTACACATTTATTCTTTTTCTGGAGCACAACTGAGCCCTGAATATCAACTGAACTTAACAGTATTTAGTATTTCACACTTTTGTTCCACGTATATTCCCTAACCAATAGCAACTTTAAAATATAGAAATAAAGTGAACAACTGAGCATTTTTTCCCCTTATATTTATGGAATGGTAATTTTTTCTTTATCATTTCTACTGCTCTTTAAAAAAAGAATCTTTCATTTTTGCCTTCCCCCCCGTTTTCAGTACTCAGTTGAGTCTCTTTCTTTTGTAATTATCTATACTGCGGTTACATATCTTTGGCTATAAGGGGTATTTTTATTATAACATGGAGGTGTCTTTAAAAGCAACATTCCTTACAGCTGCACAGCTGAGAATACACTGAACTGCTACTCCTTCCTCCTGAGCTGCCAAAGTTTTGGAGAAGTTTTCATATAGTAGTATAAACTGAAAATAATGAATGCCTATTGCTGTATACAGAAAGGTGTATGTTAATTAGATAAATTTTTCTGCTTGTCAAAGAACAACTTTGTAAGGAATGCACAAAAACCACACTGAGTCTCCATTAACAGACAACACTACAAGCTACAGATCAAAATTAAATGCCCCAAATTTACTCCCAGTGCATAGCTTGATCATGCCATAAAGTACTGCAGTATTGTTGTACAGGTCAGTTATTTCCACTGTCCTCCCCTCTGAAACTGGAGGCTGACTTCAGAACATGCATGTTTCTTTCAGTTTTCATTAATTTCACTCCTAATTTGAGCCAAAGGGATCTGATCCCAACACTCAAAAAGTCAACAGGAGGAACACCAGTGGGAACAGGGCCTAAAACAACAAGTCTACAGTAGTCAACAACTCTTGAGTTATATAAATTCTTGCTATTATCTCTATACTGACTGGTCATCAACATGTCCTTTATAATTCTTGTACTGGGGAACGTCTCTATGTTGGATGCCATCCATACTTCTCTCCAGCCAGCTGAAAGAAATTGTTTTTGAGTGATACAAGGCACCTCCCTCTCCTCCAGAGACCTGCAGACAACTAACAGAACCCTCATTTTTCACACAAAACAACAGGATCTTACCATCTTAGGCTGAAATCAGGTTTACTTGCTTTACTACAATGCACTTTTGCAGGGTCATAAAAGGAAGCTTTGGTTTTGTTTCAGGAAATCAAGGGCTACCAGCTTTTTCATGTAGTATGTCATGATGTGAAATAACCAGGGCTAGAAATGCAACAATGAGGTTTAAACAACAGCTCATGAATAATGTGCCCTGCAATTCTTCATCATTCTGTTTACATTATAACATTGAGAGTTATAAATGAAGTAACAAACAGCAAAATCCAGTCTGCCAAAATAAGGAGCCTGTCACAAATGCTTTTTAAAACATAGCAGGAGTAATACTAACATCACGACCAGTATTCTTCCCACTGAAACCAGTGAAACCAACCTTGAATTCCACCTCCTGTTGCACTCAGAAGGACAGCTATGTTTGTCCATAGAGCCACCATGCTCTTATAGCCGAACTCATTATTTTAAAGGGTTTGAAGTACCTTTGGCATGACAGAAGACACAGAAAAACAAGTTCCATTTGACGATATGCAATTCATACTAATGTTAATTAATTCACACTCACAACATAAGCCAAAGCTGTTCCAAAATACCCATTATGGTATATTCTAAGAACAAGTACTAGGAGCAAAATATGAAACTTGGCTTAGTTTAACCAACCCACCAACACAACTTTATACATCTTTCTAAAATGAGCCCGAGTGTTCCTTCTCCTTCCTGCTCTTGGGGGGGATGCTAGTATCAAGACATCAAGAATCAGCTCTAGAAACAATCCTCCTTCTTTCTGCAGAAATCAGTTGTTAAGAGGACCAATAATAAATTTTTTAGGAGTGACACAGGTAAAATGTGAGAGAAGCGTTTTCATGCCCTAGTTACAAGGTCTTGCTGAAGGAATGGGCATAGATGTTGCCCTGAGCTTTTACAAAATACGACTGCTCCTTCTCTTGTTCTTCCAGGACTCCTCCGCATCTACTCATTCACCTTCAGGCCTCCCTGGGCACCTGGAAGCTGAACCGTGCATTTTCAGAATGGTCCTACCACTGCTCCTTTCTGAATTTCCAACCGGTCACCCACGTAAGATATAACCCTGCTAAGGAGAACTTGCCCTGATACCCCAAGAGCACACTGCTCTGCAAAAGCTGGGCCAGAAACAGCACGACAGACACCAGTAATACAGCACTACCTAGGTGAAATGAACCCTTTGTGGAGACTCACAGCAGGGTCTTTCTCCAAGGCCACAGCTTCTCAGTGTTCTGTCTGAGGTACAACCATGCAGAGTTTATGCATTTATGTTGAAAGGTAAACAGCTTTGCTCTCAGTAGTAACCACAATTTCTTTTGAAGCCCTGAATTTAAGTTAAGAGATGACCCGGGTCAGTATTCACACATCACACACCAAACTCTCTTTCAAAGACAAGAAGGAGAAAAAAAAAGGGGGGGCAGAAAAGGGCAAAAAAACCCCAGCCCAGTGACAGAGTAAACCCCACTTACACACACCACAAAAGCTTTTATTTTCCATGCCCATCCAAAAACAGAAATTGCCCAAAGGCTGAATGCAGGCTCTCCACAAAGGACCTCTGAGCCCAGTCAGAGTGTCTCAGCTCCCTGCTGGCTCGGAAGAGCCGGGCACTCACACGTAACAAAAGTGCCCTCAGCCAGCTACAGCAACGCACTCAGCATCCAGACATCAGCATCTTTTCATCGCCTACCTACTTAGTCAGGTCTCCATAAAACACACACAACAAAAACGTTACTGGTAGGAAGGGAAATCAGTGGCTGCAGCCACAAAGCGCCGCGTTGCCAGCCAGCGACGGAGCGCGCACAATCCGACGCTGAACGGCTGCCAGCAGCAAGGAGGAGTCCCCGGTGTCAGGCATCGGGACCACTTGGAAAGCTGTTGCCTGGCTGATTACATCCCTGCTTGAAAGGGTACGGCTCCGGAGCAGCAGAAGGATGGCTCCCGCGCACGGCCAGCAGAAGCTGCAGAGCTGAACTGCCGCACGTACTCTGCAAACACACCCCAGTGCCCACTCACAACTCCAACGTGGCCCCGAGAGCCACTGCTACAAAAACATCAGCCCCCTCAGCAAAACCATAGTCCACGGACACCGACCACAACACCTCCTGAAACTCCCTCTGAAATGAACCAGTCCATGAGAAATTTTGAAAACCAAGTGAAGGATGTGGTAAAAACTCCTATCAAAAAAAAATAGTCAGGGCAGTGTCTCCTTGTGAAAAAAAAAAAAAGGAGGGGGGGGATAATTTGGCATTTGCAGTGTATACAAGATGTCTTCATACACTTTCTGATTCCTTGCCAGTAACTATTCAAAAAAGACCACTTAACAAGCAAACAGGTCTTCTTTTCAACAAATAATAAAAAAGAGAGCAAAGCTTGTGCTATTTAAATATCATGAAACATTCTGCTAATCATGCACAGATGGAAGTACAGACGCTTCTGCCAGACGCCTTGTTCAGAAACTTTGCTCTATTTTTAATTATTTGATGCACAGAGGACCTGTTTGCTGATTAAAAGGGCACTGCCTTTAAAAGGACTCCATCAATATGGAGTCTAATCTTGTTTTTAATAGAAGATTTAAAAAGTAGCAACTCCTACCTCCGGTTTCCCTGAACTAATTTTTATAATCTTGCAAGCATGTGGTTGCCTTTTTTCAGATGCTTCTTTCACCTTAGAAAACTGTCTAGGTACGGGAAAAGTGAAACTAACTATAAGCAAGCTATTGTTTAAATACATTGAGGAAATCCATTCAGAAAATGTGTATTTTTCTCTAATATCCTTTTGTTTTGGTGGTGGCCTATAACAAGACAAGGTTATAAATTTTCAAATGCATGCATTATTTGGACAATTTTCCTTTCAGTCAAAAGGCTAGTTTTTGGGGAAAACTTGCCATCTCCAAAAATATAAACCAAAATACCTACTGTTTTGGTGTTTCTGGTTTGGTTTTTGTTTTTTTTTTTTTTAAGTAACTATAACCACATTGTCACTCCAATAGTCAGCTCTTGGCAAAAAACATAGCAATATAGAAAGAAAAAAAACCCTCTCGTTTTTTCATTTCATACCTTCAGTGAACTCATTCAGCGGAACGGTGCTTCATTCCTGTACTTCTCCATAGCAGTCCAGGAATTTTTCCCTCACTGAAGAGCCTCACTCAAAATGCATACCATGTTCAATTTCTTTTCTTTTTCTGAATGAAGTGCTTTTCAAACATTCTTTTTTGGTTTAGCTTACATTTTATCTTGAAAGTTTTGCAACCTGCTACTACAGAACTTTGCGACTGGAGCGAAATCACAGTATGAAAACCAGTGGAAATCCAAGGAAAACTGTCCAAGCTGTTACTTTTGTCTCACCAGTGTGACATATGAAAACGATACTACGTTTTTAAAGCTAACTAACGCTAACGATTTGAAGTACTGCTATTAACACAGTAAAAGAATCCTTCGATTAGCAGACCACACAATATGATAATAAAGTAAAAGTGACCCCATTATCTTAAGAACAAACGATCCAAAGGGGGTGGCTCCTGGCTCACGCTGGGGTAGAAAAAACAACTGATTTTTCTTTTCTTTTTATTTTTTTACATTGCCAGCATGTAATATTATACGAACAAATATATGCAACTGATTTGTTAAAGACCAGCTGACGAGCCTGAAAAGCAAGATGCCTGCTGAAGAAACACTGCAGCTGGATGCCAGGGAAGACTGGCAGAGGTACACGGGACTGAAAATCCAATGCTTGGCCAGGGAAACAGGCACCCACAGTGAAGCTGCAGAGAAGAAATAAAGGGGGTTTTCCCAGGAGAAGGGGAAAGTTGTACGGAGTGAAAGGCTTGTCCAGGCAGATCAGCAGGGTTGCAAAGCTCAGAATCCAGCTATGACTAACAAGGAAGGAAGAGCAGTAGGTGAAACAACATTCAAATTTGCAGTTCTGCAGAAAATTACAGAGGTATCGAAACCCTCTGAGCAGAAATGGATTTTAGATGCACAGAAACACACATAAAAATCAAGCCAAAGACAGGGCCAACACACCATCAAAGTACCAGGCAAGCAACAAACCTGGTGAGGGAGCTGTACAAGTAGGTCAGATACACAGCAGTGAGAAATGCTGAGCACGGGAGAATCTCAGTAGAGAAAAGGGTGAGGAGAAAAATTAATTGGCCAGCAACAAAAGAATAAAGTCTGGGAAAGGTTAAAACAGGACAGAAGCATGAAAGAGCTTGGACTGCTTGGACTACAAAAAGATTAATCTAATTCACTGACACATCCACCTGAAGCACAGGAAGATCAATGATGCTGACTGAGGAACAGTTTTCACTCCCTTTTCGCTTGGAGGAAAAGCCAAGCCAACGCTGAACTGCTGCACCGCCAACCAAGCAGTGTCTCATCAGCAACACTGACCTGCTGGCAACAGCTCCAAGCCCAGAGGGCCCTGGCACCCCCGGGAGACCCCAGGCCAGCTCCCATCCTCTGTCACACCACGATCACAGCCAGGTGGCTCCATCTACACCACCCGAGAAAGTAACGGTGGTGGGAACCAGAGCCCTTATTCCACCGCTGCCTCTGGCTGGCTGAGCGCCTCGGTGCAATGCACAACATGCAGAGTCCACGTGAAACGAGATAAGGAGCAGAAAGACCTGGTTGCCGCAGCACAGGCTGGTTTCACACACAGAGACGCTCCAGCTGAGCTGTACAAACAGCACCAAAGGCTGCAGCCAGCCAGCTGACAGCTCAGACGAACGCTCCTCATAGCAGAGCTGCGCACGTAGCAGCAGCATGTCTTAGTTTGCATTTCTCCCATTCCACGCAGCCAACGTGACATTCAACAAGTTCAACTCCTTAGGTAACAGGGGCATACTTGACTGCTGCTGTTCAGTGTATGTCAGATGCTTACTATAAACCTTCTACCCACCTCAGTCTTCCTTAGGGCCCATTCTGGCCATACTGTAAGAAGTAATAACATCTGCACAGCAGCGTCAGGTAACAGATGTCGTACTTCCACTCAGGAATTAACTTTAATTCACTCAGTCATTACACGCTGGGTTGCCCCTAAACCTGCTGCTGAGCTGCAACCAAAATAAACTGGCGGTGACCAACAAATGGTAGGATAGACCCATGCAGGCTTGTATTGTTCCCACAGCTGAAGACCAGGCATTGGGACCGGGTCGTTCCATCAGCTTATGCAAATACAGAACAGCACAGAGATTTTAACTCCTCCTTCCATCATTGCAGTATCACATATATTTTAAGTCAATATATAACATACTTGTGCGCCACTCAAGCAAACACAGTACAATTTTAAACCATAGGTTACTGGTCTGTAAAACAGACCATCATCCCCTTGCCCTGTAAAACAGAACACAGACCTCAAAACACGTTACAGAGACGGCACTGCCGTGTCACTTATCTCCCCACAACTAAATTAACCAACTGTCAAGTTCACAAAGGAAATCACAAGTGATTTCCAAGACTGTGTCATCAACAACAAAAGCATCAGGCCAGATCACAGCAGAGATCCAAGAACATTTAGCAAAAACAATAAATAGGAAACCTGAAACTCATCCTTGAAATCAAGAGGAGACAGACAAGACCTCAGCAGAGAGGTGAAGCATCTTCTCAGTTCTGCAGGCTTGGAAATGCAAAGGCAAAGTGTTTGCCCAGATTTGCCAGTTTGTCTTTGGCTACTCCATCAGCAAGTGTGGCTCACATAGGAGTCACACTAACGCAGGCCAGGGTAGCTGTTCGGGAAAACAGGAGAGAGAATCCAGAGAAAGGAAATACAAAATCTAGGAAATATAGTTCCCTCATTGGTAACAAAATAAGGGGGAAGATACCGTTTTCATTTGGGTGTCAGGGAGACAACAGCAGTTATCAGCTGAGAAAGCTCCATTGTATGTTAATGAGTTGGGGTTTGTTTGGTTTGAACCAGATGCTCAAATCTTAAGACATTAGGATGCAATCAAAAACCTGATCATGCTCACAACATTCATATGGGGATCTTTTACTTGCATAAATATCAATAGAAACACCAGTACTGATGTGTCAGGGGTCAAACATTTTACTTAAAAGTTCGATCTTACTGACAAGCAACATTGCCTCCTCTAGGTGAGGGAAGAAAATACCTTGGGCCAAATTTCTACATCCTTAGGCTCAATCTGGTCTGAAATCATGGGCAATGCTGCTTGAGAAGTCTCAGTCTTCGGAAAAATGCTGCTAAACCCAAATAGGAAGGTGAAGAGAGAATGGTTTGGACAATTCACAGGTAAACAACCATCACTGCAACCTTCCACCTCTGAGCAGGCAGTTGAAGACCAGCCCAAATCACCATCCAATAACTCTGTGTTTGCCTCTGTAAAATGAATCTGACACCAGGGCTCAGGATGCAGGTCCCTCCACAACAACTATAATGGTTTGTAGCAGGATCTGACTAGGCATGGAAGTAAACCCTTCAGATCATGGAGCATTCTGTTCATGGTCATAGTTTTCTGATTCTTATGGGGGATCTCTGCTTTTGGCAATGCCCATACAGCACTACCTGAGACACCTTGAGTCACTATAAGAATGTAAATGGGAGGAAAAAAAAAAAAGAAAGAAAAAAAAAAAAGAAAAATCACAGAACCACAGAACAGCAGTGGTTGGAAGGGACCTCTGGAGGTCATCTAGTCCAATACCCCTCCCAAAGCAAGTTCATCTAGAGCAGGGTAGACAGGAATGCATCCAGGCAGGTTTCGAGTATCTCCAGAGGAGGAGACTCCACAACTTCTCTGGCCTGTTCCAGTGTTCTGTCACTCTCAAAGTAAAGAAGTTTTTTCTGCATGTTCAGATGGAATTTTCTGTGTTCCAACTTGTGCCCGTTGCCCCTTGTCCCGTCACCAGGCACCACTGAGACAAGCCTGACTCCAGCCTCTTAACACCCACCTTTTAGATACTGATAAATTTAAAATCCCCTCTCAGTCTTCCCTTCTCAAGGCTAAACAGATCCGGGTGTCCCAGTCTTTCCTCATAGGAGAGATGCTCCATACCATTAACCATCTTTGTAGTCCTCTGCCGGACTCACTCCAGTAGCTCCCTGTCCTTCTTGAACTTGGGGGCCCAGAACTGGACACAGTATTCCAGACACAGCCTCACCAGGGCAGAACACGGAGGGAGGATGACCTCCCTTCTTGGTTCAGTGACTTTCTGTTGGGTTTTACTTGCTGATTTTACTATGCTCCCTACTTAATGCATTTTATAAAATGCAAAATGTTACCTATCTCAACCTCTTGCACCTTTGCTTTTAAAACATGACATATTCTGTAGGGAAAAAAAAAAAAAAAGCCAAAAAGCAAACCAGAACTTATTTTTGTATTAAATTGCTTTTTAAAATAATCACCCAAGCTACAGCAAATGTACAGATAGAAAGTAATTGTGTTCGTAATTTGAATTCTGTACTTCAAGCCACCTTTGATCAACTTGATTAATATTCTTTTCAAAAGATTTTATAGCTGGTGTACTTCATGAACACAATTAAAGTAAATTAATCTGTTCTGAATTCTACGTTTCATAAAATTACTGTTCCTCTGATTAATTTCACCAAAAAAACACATGTAACTATGTACAAATGCATTTTTCTCATTGATAAAAGAAGCCTGTGACACAGCTTCCAGCACTGGCCAAGAGTTATCATCATGAACATCTAATAAATCAGCAAGCCTGATGATGCAACATCATGTGAGCTAATACACAAAAATACTACACTACTTATTCAAGTGGAAGGAAAAACAGCCCAATTCTCAGCTTATAGCACTGGATCAGCTAAAACACAGTTCTTCAGGTATCAGTATCTGCAGGATAATGCTGCCAGCAAGTCCAAGTGACTGTAGCTCATCCACAAACCTTCCGCTACTCAAGTCAATAATAAAATTTTAATCGGATTCAAGAGAGTGGTTTCACACGGTTGAATTTCAGAGACGCTGGGTCTGAACAGGATCCACCCGACCCCTGGTCTGCGGGAGAGACTCACTTTGACCTTAGCAGGACTGCCACGGGCAAACTGATGTCACTTCACCCCATAAATCCCCTGGCCTGGCGCCGTAGCTAAGCGCCGCTGAACTCAGGTACCCTCTAGGAACACTGCGATGTTGTAATTAGCAGTGAGACTTGTAATGCATTCCCCTGCCAGAAACAAGGGTTGCTGTGGCCACTGGAGTAAAAGAATGTGAAAAGGGATTGGGAAAGAATAAAGACAGACAGGTAACAGCAGAGAAAACACACTGATAATTTATTTAAGTATCTCATACTAAAACAACCCAACAATCACCAGTAGGAGCTGAACTGTCAAATAAACGTCACAAGAAAACACAGACTTTTTTTTTTTAAGAATAAAATTTCCTTTAGAATGTGTTATTTCAGTGGAGGGCAGAAATGATACACAGAAGATACCTCTGACATAAGCTTCTACTCCTTGAAGTCTAAATTATGTCAGGTTCTGTTTTGATTTTTGGAGAAATGATGCATTTCACATCCTGTTTGCAGTGCAATGGTAATCTAAACCCCTCTTTTATTTTCTGGCAAATGCTAGGCATCACTCACGTTAAGCTCACCGTTAACTGTGAACTGTTAACATGTCTTAGTGTGGTTTCACTGTTCCTATGGCAAGGCTAAACAACATTTAGAAAACAACGATATCCCCAGGCCTGCACTGTAGTTTCTGAAGCACAGATTAAGCACGGTATTCTGCTCAACAAGCTCATCACTGTTAAGTAACTCATCAGAAAATAAAGAGGGAATTATCAAATGGGAATTGCCAAGTAATTAGTTCTCTGAAGCAGATGACATGCAACTGTTAAAGGGAGGGGCTTCCCTGTTAGTCATATGTCAGAGTAGAGCCTACTAAGCTGTAAATAAAAATGCATTACATATGATTACTGCTATGGGTATTTAACTGCCAGTGGTACGTGGAGAATAAACTTATAACTTCTTCTAGTGCAATAATCCGCTAGGATTTATTTTTTTTTTGTCTCGTATACAGCAAATTTTCAAACCATTCTGGATCTACTTGCTGTCAGACTATCTGGGGAAAGCTATGAACATGGCACAGTACCAGGGAGAGGATGTGCTCAGGGGCTAAAGGGGAGGAGAAACACTTTTTCTATCATATTCATTTGAAAAATTACTCTACTCAGCTACTACACACAGCATTGAAAAGGAACCACATCAATGAGAAAACATTCACCAGCACAAAAATTCCAAGCACAGTCAAGGAGGATTAAGCCTGCTTTTAGTAATTATCCTTCTCCATTAAAGCCTAAAGTAGCTGGCCTCACAGAAATGTTAAATTTACAAAATTACAAAGGCCTTCACACATAGATACCTGACAAATGAACTGCGTCTCGTAACAGTCACAATCACACTCCAACACAAGCAAGAAACAGTTAAACATTTGTACTTTTTATGAGCAAAAGCACCTCCATAAATCCTCAAGTGAGGTTTTCATCTAGTCCCAAAGTGATCTGATCACCACCAAGTAACTGATCAGAAAATACAGAAGGAATTATCAAACTTGGGGGTTGCGTCCATCGCAGTACCTCACCACAACAAACCCTTCAGCTACCACACTCAAATCCAGAGGCTGCCACTTAGGCTAAATATCAACCAAAAGCATACCCCTGGTACCAAGGCACAGCAAAACCCACCAGCACATCCTTGCCCAGCACATCCAGCCGAGGGAGAAGGCAGGGGGAGGGCACACACAGATGCTGAGGCTTAAACACAACTGCACATCACATCACATCACTGCTTTGAGCCCTCAGCACGGAGAAGTTCTCTGTCTCTCTGATGCTTACTCCAACATCTGAAAGCCCATATGCTAAAGCAACGCTAATGAGTTACAGCGCGTGGGACAGCAAGTCTCTTATTCCATTTGCAGATACACCTTTTTAAAACAGAACCTGGGAGGTGAATCAAACCTCAGGCCTTGGCTTATGTAGCATTATGAATATGAACTTTGTATTTTTATGTCACCTAATTATTGTCAATTATACCTACCTCACATCTCCATTTCACTTCTTCAAATAATACATTCAAAATCTCCATTGTATACCTTCTTGCAGCTCCTACAGCTATTGCAGGTCTTACTAACCAGCACAAGAGGGAAGAAGTACATCCAGCCAGGATAAAATGACATCGATATGGCAATCAAAAAGCCACCACTGGACACACCAATACAGAGACAGGTTAGCTCTTTCTAAGTTTACTACAAAGTATTTCCAAAGGACTGATTCTTGTCCATTTCCAGGGAGGAATAGCCAGAGGTCTGCATACAACATAAATCATGTCTTATGTAAAACTAAGCCATATTAAGCAGTGCACACAAACTTACGAAAAATTCAGCAAAAAAGTTCTTACAAATGGGCTGTGGCCATAAATTCAACCCAATACCATAATATGATTATTAGATATCAAGTGACTCGACAGTGGAAAAGATTAAAAAGAACTCTTTAGTTGTTAAAACGTCCAGTGTCTCATGCAAAATCCTCTCAACACAACCATGTAAAAGAGAGCATTGAGTCGCTTGCCTACGTGGAAGGAAGCAGGGCACGCTCTGAACAAATAACAATAACTCTAGGTTTTTTACAGCAGGCTAAAATTAACTACAAACATGATTAAAAAACAAAAAAAAAAAAAAAAAAAAGGAAAGAAAGAAAAGAAAAAAGCTGTATCTATTTTTTAAATTTATTTATTTTTACTAATCCTGGTGTCCTTATTGAGGCAAGATGCTTAGCAGACTGCAAGAATGCTGCTAGAACTGGAAGGGTGAGCACACCCCGGGGCTCTCACACAGCAGCAATGTTGCTCCCTGAAGCTGTGTGATTCCTCACGCGAGTAATGCCACGAAGACACATGGAGGGCCATCCGGCCTAGAGTAACGTTTCTGAGATCTGATTTTGGACACCTTCAGTCGACCCCGCTGGATGTTCAGTCCCCCTGACAGATGGCGTGGCAATAACCCAGGTCTGAGGTCTGCCTAAAGCAGAATGAAGCTGTTGCCACCTTCACCCCAAAACAAATGTGAAAGGCAGAGAAGACTATGGGGTTTGGGTGTGCGATGCTGTGTCTCGAGCTGTGAAAGCCAGCAGCAGCTGCCTGGTCACCTTTCTTTCACGTGTTACTACTGCAAGCTCTCCCCTGTCATACCCAGTGACAGCGAGAACATTTTGAGAACGGGCAGTCTCTACCCCAGTAACTTTGGTGCCACTTACTTAGCTTTACCAAGGGCCCAATTTTGATTGTTCCCCAGAGAAAATGAGAACTAACAGACGAGGCCAATAGGGGTACCCTGAACTCAGTGACTAAAATGTCCAACAACAGGAAAAGAAGCCAAAACTAAACCGATTTAAAGTCTGCAAAAACAATACTATACCTCAAGCTTCACGGGTACAGAAGAAATCAGCAGAGTACTATCATCCTGTCGTGCCTCTGCACCGGACTTACCTAAGTTACTTTTTTAACCCAAAACGTTTGCTTAACATCTAATAAATTCTCTCTTGTAATCACAGGAAGCGCCAGATGCTAGAATAATCAAGGTGACTTAGCAATAATACATTGTGGATAATACAATCTATTTATTCATAGGATTTGACCAACATCCTATCAACAATTACTTCTTCTCATTAAGAGATAGAAGTCTGTCCTGTAGCAATAATTTCTGCAACTAAATACAATTTCATACAACCTAAGCTAATTCTGAAAAAAATTAAATGCTTTGTGGAAATGTTAATGTCGTAACAAAAAAAGCTTCCTTCTATTCAATCTCCCAAGTCAATAGCTGCTACCAAATCCTTTTTCTTCCAAAACTGAAAGATGAAATGTGTCAGCGCACGGGCACTTCATCCGTTTCTTCACTCACAAGAAATTCTCATTGCTCCACGAAAGGAGATAGCGGTTACAGTCCACCCCCAGCACTCAAGCTCATTTGTAAACCGTAACAGGCATGTCTTTGCATGTAACTGCTTGCTCAGACAACTTCCCTTTAAAGCACAGCACCCTTCCCTGCAGCTACAATAAAACGTGAATTATGCACCACATACTCCTCTACGACATGCCATACACATTAAAGTTATTCTGCAATGGAGACTTTCTGATCAGCCCCTCATATACAGAATGCTATAGTAATTAAGTTTTCTGGCTGTAAACAGGAAAAAAAAAATCCTTTGATTTTCTTCAAGTACCCACCACATTTCATTTTCTTTTATTTAAAAACACAGGCAATTTCCTTATGACCTTTTTTTTTTTTTAAGCATTAGCAATATTGCCAATCCCAAGCGCTGAAAAACCATACAGAAGGTCCAAAAAAACAGGTTGGCTTAATGACAATCAGATTAAAGAAATAAAATAAAAATTTATGTTCTTTTTATTGGCAGTGTGATCGCTGAGCCTTGAGACTTGGATTTTTCAAGGTACTCTCCACAAGCATATGGGAAGGAGAGAGAGAGAGAGAGGGGAGAAGGAGAGCAGACTGATATATGGACAGTATTACATCCTGTCTGGCTACAGCATTTCAGGGGGGGAAACAAAAAACAAACAAAAAAATAATAAAATAAAAAAAAATCAGAATTGAAAAGATTCCTCAGACCAGAGTAAAAGACACCCAGGCATGTCAGCAGCGACTAGTTAACCTGGGAAGCATCCTTATGCCAGACAAGGTTTAGTGCAGGGGAGGAATTCAGGACACTGGAAGAGTGAAGCAGGCTGCACGGAGCACTAAAAATGTTCACAGAAGTACAGGAAGAATTTAGACAATTTTTCGTGTGGCATTTTACAACAAAAATCAAAGCTTGTAAACTTTCCCATTCATACTATCATCTCTTAGTAACTGAATATGCTGTGACCTGAGGTGAGCATAAAACCACTCATCTGGAACCCACTGTCCTGTGAGTTACAGAACTGAGTCACCAAAGTTAATGGAATTTTTCTGACGAGAGTTTCTCAAGGACCTCTACTGCCAGGCAAGGGAAGTACAAATGTGAGACAGGCAGGTGGCCGTACAGACACCGATAAGGTGCCCACACCAATTACAGCCCACAGCACACACCGTACACTTGTTAGAGGAAATAAAAAGCATTCTCACCTTATTGGCAGTGCATATCTGTAGGGCAAAGACAAAAATGAAGGTGGTCACTGTCCTGCGGGGGTCAAGAATAAATTCACAGCTTGTATTGCTTGCCCATCTGCCTTGGCCTGCGATGTGACTGTTGATCCAGGAGTTGAGGAGATGGAAACCAAAATAAAAGGAAACAAAAGCATAGTTAAGAGTCAAACAATTTACAACATGATACGACATCCCACTGAAGACTGAGAGAGACTGCTTTTGCTATTACTCAAGCACAAATAAACTATAGATTTAATCCCGCAGACGGAGCACATCCAGTTGAGAGCAGAGCCCATTTATTCAAACTGACTGCTCTTTTCCTAAATGTGATCTTAATGAGGTGAAGAACCATAAGCAAGTCAAGATGACTGTCTTCACTGCCAACCGAACATATTTTATCTGAGGAGGGGCATCATCCAGAAAACATACTGCTGCAACTACTACTATCAGGTGCAAAATAATCAGCTTTGAGAATGTGAGATTACCTTGTGCACTATTTTCTCATTAATGGTGACATGCTAGAGTTGACACATATTACGGAAAATTCCCAAATAATATAAACAAAGGAAAACTCTACCACTTTTTTTTTCTATTTCTGTATTCTCACTCAGTAAAATTACAAAGAGCCAGCACTGAATTTCTGCTGACATGACATGCTAAACATAATACATTTTGGTTTTTGCACTTGGAATCTCACCAAATATTTTTATCACTCTTGGGACAATAAAAGGATTTACTGGGACCATTTCTCCCTCACTGAGAAGCATTTTTGTTGTTTCAGTTTATGAGCATACTTACTCGTTCCTATTTATGGAAGGATTTACACACATACTTAACTCTAGATAGGTTCTTTAATCAATCCTCATTCAGCAAAACCCTCGCTGGGACATGCACTAAAGCAACTTTGCAGACTGGGACCAATGTACAGACACAGATTTGCATGTGTTGTACAAGCGTCTCAGACTACAGATTTGAGGGGGGAAAAAAATAGTAATGAAGTAATACATTCTCAACACATGCACCGAGATCAAAAAGGAATTAAGGCCACAGATCCGGTTTTTGTCTTTTTGCACAAGTCAGGAGTCTGCAAAGTTTCTTACATTTTAAAACATTAGTCACGTATCAGCTCAGCCAAAACCAAGCAAAAACATTCAACTTCTTTAGATAAAGAATGTGAACCACTGAGCAAGACTCAAAAACACAATGCCTTTGTCCAAATACCTAGTTACTTATTTATTGCACCTAGAGACTTGCATAAAACTGAAACGAAAGGATGAGGTCAGGATTTCCAGCTTGCAAAGCTCAGGTTATTGCAGTCACTGGAATACAGCACATCATTTCTTTACACCAAAATACTGACCTGTGCCAAGCCTGCCCGTACTCCTGCTTCCCGGGCTAATTACATTTTTTATTGGTTAAAGCAGAGCTGGTTACGACAGCCTCAAGAGAGGCCCCACAAGTAAATCTGTTACCTGCACTGTGCGAGCTGTACGCACCGTGTCCCCAAAGCGCAGTCGTCCCCACATCCCCCCCCTTCCCTCCAGCAGCCACATCATCCACAAACCTGCACGCCTGGATAACTAAGGCTGTCACATCGCCCGGCTCCTCTCAGGCGGCACCAGCCCGAGCTGCCTCACACGCTGGAGTAGGTTTGCAGCCAGCCGCTGCCTCGGACCCTCTGGAGCGAGTTGCCAATACTCCCAGGGCCTGCCATGCTCCCTCCTTCATCACCATCCCCCTTCAATTAGTGCACAGCAACAAAAGGGGCAGCACACCCCATGGACGGTGACAATCATCACCCCAACCGTCACCCCGCCTGCCCTCGACTCAGATGCGCTGCTTAAACTTCGGCGAGGGGAAAATCAGGCCCTGGTTTTGGTTTTACCAAAAACAATTGTTTTTAAATCATAATGTTTAAATCCTCAGCTGCCACCCAGATGACTGCATCCGAGTGTCGGTTTTCTTAATTAACCAGAAACTAGGCCACTGGATCTATTACATAAAAAATTTTTGTCAAGTGAAATTCCAGGTCTCTCGCAAATGTCTTTTAAAACAAGACAAGGGTTTTTTTCAACCTTTGTAAATAAATTCAATGGGGCCAGAAGGGCAAGGGAGAAAAGTTGTGCTGTTTATATCCAAAAAGTCTTTTAACTGTGTATACATGGCCTTTTTGAAAATAATTACTTTCTAACGCTCTTACTCACACAGGTGATTTGTCTTACAATAAAATATGTATAAGCAGCGGGCGGCACACAAAGGCTCACTCTACAGGAGTCATCCTGAGTGTGATTATTTCTCTCTCTCCAGCCAGTCCCGCTAACAGCCTCCTCTATTTGAAGCCACCTCCTCGGCAGGGAGGCTCAAAACAGAGGCGGCCGTGCTGAGCAAAGGGATACTCTCTCCCAACAAGAAGAGTGAGTTGGTCACAGCACTGAGAAGCTGCACTTCGGAGGTAAGAAACTGCCCGCAAACTCCCCAGCCCCTCGCCCCTCCGAGGAGAAACGTCTCTGCTCGGCAGGCAGGCTGAGACCTGCAAACTCATCACACTGAAGCCAAGCCCACCAGCTGCCTGGCACCGCCAGAGCTGAACCACCGGCAGGCGTTCCTCATTACCTCCTCCAGCTCCGGCGCTTTACCATCAGAGCGATTAAAAATATCTTATTTTACAGAGATATTTCTGGATTGCATTATGTTCCAGCCTGGTACTACAAACGCTCGGGAGCTGTGGGTGCTGATGATTTCTCATCACTGAGACACGAAATCCTCCGGGCCAAGTTCAATATTAGTGTAAGTGCACGCAAGATTAGTGACTGAGATTGGGGTGTTAACCACTTCTGCAGACGCTTAACGCAGCTCTTTAACCAGGCAAAAATCCTATTTAAGCCCACAGTGCTTTTTGCTGGAAAAAGATAGAGAGAAAATAATGGTGATACGCAGCAGATCGCTCTCTGAGCTCTGTTACTCTACTACATGCCTGGATTAAGTCCAATAAATGGAGTTATTCTAGATATACACCCATTTAAGTGGCTCACAACCCTGTCCCCTGGAGCCGTTCCAGGTTGACGACATTAGAACAGAGTACCAAATTTGGTGCCTTAAAAAAATTATACCTCTGTTTCTAAAAAAGTGGCTTAAAAGAGTAATGTCCAAACACTGAGAAAGAAGACAAACAAACGTTCCTTGGTCAAATATGTTTTTAAAAGCCGTATGCAGTTCATAGCTCATTAGAATGCATATTGTTTCAATGTATTATAAACTTGGTGGCAGAGAGTCTCCTGCTCTGTGGCTGTAATATTTTGATGAGGACAAATAGAAAAAAAAAAGGCAAAAAATAAACCCCACCCAATATTGGAACCAAATTATTTGCTGGTGAGAAAATTGATTTTAATAGTATATACTTAGGTTTTTATCCAGAGAAAATGAAGTCAGTTTTTACCTAAAACGCAGAAGGGCCTAGACCTTGCTAAGAACTACAGAGAGGCTTAGCAAACCGAAGTGACAATAGTGCTGTCAGGTATCACCAATTTTAATTTTACTGTCCAGAAGGTGTAAAGTACAGTACACGAGTGGAAAATATCAAGCCTGGGGCCTAAAACATGAATGCTGGAATGGGAACTGCCACCAACACCGTTACAGCCACCAAAGAGTTACACTAGCCAGCCAAAAAAAAAAAAAAAAAGCAGAACTCCAAAGAAACTTTTACGCAAGCTTTTTTAAGCCAAAAGCATTTTTACAAAGCACCACACCTTCGTTAATTTGCTAATAACAAACGCAAGTGGAACTGACGATTTGGCTAACCTGCTAAGCGTGCCACGTACCGACCCATCCGCCTGATGCTACAGCAGGCAACGAACACCCTTCCCGGCGAGTTCAGCCATTACACCAGGAAACCACCACCGGCATCACCCTTCGATTTCGGGCAAGCCCGAGGGGCAGCAGCACCGGCAGGGCTGGTAGTAGCCCGGTGGGTCGCCCGGTAGCCCGCTCACCGCACACACACCTGAATGGACGGTGAACACCGTCTGTTGCCATGGCAGCCTGATCTAATTACATGACTGATCAGGGCTGGAGTAAGCGCGTTGACAGCCTGCACTGCTGACATGTCGCTACATGATGAGAGAGGCAGACAGACAGACAGACAGACAGGCGAGCAAAACCCATCGACCTCCGCCTTATGTAAAAAGTGAGTAGATTACAGCCACCCTCCAAAAAAAGAGAAAAAAAAATGCTGCCCGTAAAATCCCAGGCCAGTTTTATGAACAAATTAGGTTGCAATAACGTGCAATTACAACTTACTATTATCTCGCAGCATCGCAAAAATAACTACAGTGTAATATTTTCCCTGGCCATTCTCAATTTCCCTCTCCCTCATTCATAACCCCTGCTCCGTGGGATAAAACTGAACCCTCTCCATCACCCGAACAGAAATAGATGAACGCGAAGCCGGGATTTTCCTTCAGGGGAAGGCTTCGTTCGAAACTGAAATTAAAAGTCCTTGACTTCTCGGTGTGTAAGCAGAGTAACTCACCCTGCCCGACCACATCTGACACGTAAAGTAACCATTACTGCATAAAATACATAACCACCAGCGTTAAAGGTTAAAGAGTAACCTGCGTTACAAAATATGAATTTCTTTACCATAGGAAAGGGAAAAGGTCTCCGGCAAAGGTCATCTACCTGCACCCTTGCCCATCCGCACACCGAAAACACTGCTAGAGGAGGAAGGGTTTTTTTCCCAAACCCCCCCCGTTTCTTCCTCCGGGCATAACAGGAATGCTTAACATTTTTCCCCAATTCTAGCTGTGAGTTCGGGCTCACGGGGGAGAGAGATGCTGCTCGGAGGAGTCCCTATTACACAGCATACGGTAAACAAAATAAAAATAGCCCGTCGCTCTCGTTATCTACACAGTGCATTATATAACGGGCTTCCGACTTGTTTTCTTTTTCTATTATTACTCTTCAGCAATTCCTCCTCTTCAATAACATGCAAATCGCTCCCAATTCTGTCATTTTATTATTATGGCTATTACTACTACAGCGGGAGCTAACGTTTTCCAGCGTGCTTTAATTTAGACTTTTTTTTCATGTCCTCCGGAATCGCGGTGACGGATTCACCACCACCCACAAGCCGGACCGGGGGTCATTTATTTTTCGCCTTTTCCGCCGGCAAATTACGATGCCTTAGGCCACAAAAAAAATTATTTAAAAAAATTAAAAACACCTTCGAAAACCAACCCAAACCAACCCCAACCCCCACCTCCCCACCACCAGCAAGCCCCGAGGAGGCAGAAGGAGGGGACTGGGAGAGCGGC
>VXBW01001787.1:743861-829646 GCA_013400375.1 Thinocorus orbignyianus
ATGCGGGCTGTAGCCCCGCAGCGGGGTGGGGGGGGCAGTGCGTCTATGCTTCCCCCCTTTCCCTCCCCACTCCCCGGCCCTCTGTTTTTCCAGCTGGAAATCGCCGGCAGTTTGCAGTCTAAACAAGGGAACAAACCGGAGGGGGGTGAGGGAAGGCGGAGGAGGCAGAAAGCAGAGGAAGAAGAAAAAGCCACTTACTGTAAAGTGTCAGTGGAGGTGGGGTTGGGGGGGATGTGGGGGGTGTCAGTGGCTGGCACACAAACGCCTTCCTAGCTGATCACGGGGCTTGAGGTCTGCCTTTTTTTCTCTGTTTGTTTGGGGTTGGTTTTGGATTTTTGGGTTTTTTTTTTCCTCCCCTTCCCCCTGCAGTGACAGAGAGCCCGGGATGCCTCCCCCAGCCCCGGTAGTAGAACCGATGTCTGCGGTACGGCGGCTCGCTCGCTGCTCCCCTTCGCCTCTCTCCGGCATGTAAATTTGGGGGGGGGGACAGAAGCCAAATATGGNAAGCCAAATATGGAGTAGTTGGCTGGCCCTCTGCAACAGCTCCAGGATCCTACTTCATCCAAAAGTCGGGGGGGGGAAGGAGGGGGGGGAGGAAGGCAGAGAAGGGAGAGGGAGGAGGAGGAGGCAAGGCAACACTCTGGCAGGCGCCCAAGAGAGCCACACAGCTTATTGCAATACGCACAAGCACCGCCGCCGCCTTAACCCTTTGCGGGGCCGCCCCGCAGCTGACCCGGCGGCAGCGGGGACCGGGCACCGACGGGGGGGTAAGGATGGGCGGTCGCCACTTACCTTCTCCTCCTCCTAACACACTTGAAAAGGCCAGGCTGGGTGTCTCTCTCTCTCTATCTGCGGTGGGATTGATCCCTGCTGCTCCGGCAGAAGTCCCTGTGTCGTGTGTGTGCGTGTCGTGTGTGTGTCCCCGTCCCCCCCTCCCCGCACCCTGGCGAGGCTGCGTCGCCGGGATCTTGAAGCGCTTGGCAAGGAGGAAAGAAATGAGCTGGGGAGGGGAAAAAAAATATTAAGAAGAAAAAAACCCACCCCACAACCCAAGCCCGAACCTACATTGTTTAAGGGGGAAGGAAGAGACGGCTGGCGAAGCGTGCTGTCCTTCAGAAATGGCAGGGAAGGCTGGTTGAAGGGATGCATGAAAAGCAGTTGCTCAGTCAAGGCTGGTCTGTCTCTCTAAGGGAGGAAATAAAACTGTGCTGGAAGCCAGGGAATGCTCTGAAGCAGCCTCTGCGAGAGTCAGAAGAGGGTGATTTTATTTAAGATGCCATATTGCATCTCACTGTGGAGAACTGTGAAGTGATATAGAGCAAGAGCCTGCAACCCACTCCCTTTTTCTGAATTAGTTTTATTTATCCGGATCCTTGGCATATGCTCGAGTTGCTTTGTAGAAAGTACCTTCCACTTCATTCAGACCAAAGAGGCTCTGACTCATACCGTCACTGAACTACACGACAGGCAGGGCTGAACCACGCATGTTTGGGTACTAACTCCCTCTGGATTCCTCAGCACGCCTTTCATCAAAGATCCCCTCGCATCCCTCCCAGCTGTATGCAGACCACAGCCAGCCTCTCCAAAATTCCCCCCCAAACTCACACTTCCCCGGCCCTCTGGCATCAGCTCCGTACTCTCTTACTTCTCTCACCACGGGTCTCTGCAGTGCCATAAACTGCAGTGACGGGCAAACAACAAACACGGATGCAAAACCGGAGAAAATACTCTCCTTGTGGACTGGCTCAGTCTCACCTTCAAGTCTTAGAAGGATAGACAAAACATCACATTACCAGCCCAGGTGCAACTTAGAGAAATAAGATGAATTATGGAAGCAATGAATGGGGGAAATACACCCAAAGGACAGCAAGCTGCTCGGCTCCATGCAGCCTGACAGTGGTCCGTGAGGAGCCATTCACCCTCTCTCTGCTTTGGCATCAGGAAGGGAGGTACAGTGCAAAGAAAGCCTCTCCCCACCCCAGGGACATTGCAAAAAATGTTGCATAAATACCAAAGGCTGTTAACTACCAGCTCCATGGAGCTGGACCCTGTGGAGTCCCAGGCCTCAGATGTGCATTCACTGCAACACAGCCATCCAGACCAGGCTGTTAATTGCAGCTTGCACCAACTCACCACAACAGCAAGCTGCGAGGGAGCGGGTTTCTCACGCAGCTATACGTCCTCTACATCCATTATATATTAGGATTAGATTTTAGCATTAAACCTAGTGTTAGAGTCCAGATGTGAAGTACCCTAGTACTCAGCCTGTCAATATGCAGATCAGCAAAGTAGGTCCCTTCTACAAATCACTGTGCTGGTTCACCATAATTGCTGAAGAATGCAATACTGACATTGTAAGCTGCAGTGCTCTTGATTTAGAGTTGGCACTGTAGCATAATGAAACATACGGATCTTCTACCAGAACGCCTTCTGCATCTTTAGTCTAGGTTCACTATGAAATCCAACATCATTTTCCATTCTAGGAGTGGTCTGGGGACAGAAGCAGCAACAGGCCAAGATGTCTGGACAAAGGTGCCACTTGGCACTACGAGACAGTGAATCTGCAGCAGCAAAGCAGACAGCAAAATTGTCTTCACCCAGCTAATGCAAGGTTCATTTATTCAATAAAAGGAACCAAGGGAGAGAGACAGAGACTGGAGATTACTGAAAACCAAGTGAAAGCCTCAGAGAAGCTGCAACCCCATTGCCAGGGTTCAATTCTGAGTATGTGGCTTTCTCCCGTCTGCCACCTTTTTTATTCCAGTTGTACAGTGTGTTACCTCAGGAGAAAGGAATCTTTCCTTCTCAAATGTTCACCTTGCCAAGAGGTGTGGCATGCACAGAGAAAGAGAAGCCACATTCATGCTGAAGCAAGCTTTGGGCAACTTTCCCTTCTCCAGCAGGCTCATGTAAGAGGCTTGTGTATTCCTCTACTCTGTGGCTATGGTGTTTGCCACAGGACCCACAATTTTTTTTGCAACGCTCCAGGCTCTAGGCTTTTACATCTTTGTCCATGTTTCTTCTTCAGAGTTGCAGAGAGACCCCTAAAATGTAAGTCCTTTGTAAGTCAAAGCAATATTGTTTTCCTGAGCCAGCTGGCTGCTTTGGGAAGTGCCACAACTGTCACCAGCCACAACAGGTCCCAAAGCTATTCTTCAACCGTTTTGATTCAACATATGTTGGTTGCATTAACAGACAAGAGATGAGGGGACTGTGCTGCCCATGGACATTGCCTGATGCACAGGATATATACTACCATGTCACAGGACATTCTTGTGCCTCTGCAGTTCCCCTGCTGAGGGCCTGCACTGGGGCTCAGGACATCCCCTCCACAAAGAACACCACAAAATATGGAGGTAGTGGTGAAGGCAGAGGGGGTGGGAAGCAGCACCTGAACGTGACCTTTACCAAACGGTCAGGACAGAGGTCCCTCAGTACCCACTAAGGCAGTGCAGCCTATTGACAGGGAAGTGCAGAACTACGCCAAAAGAGAAAGTAATTTGCTGTGGAAAGCAAACACGATGTTACCTGCCACCAGGAAAGTTCAGACAACAGAAATAAAGAGAAGCAGCGACTCAGCACTGAAGAGGTCAAGTTCTGTGGAAAGAACCCACATACCTGCAGTGCACTCTCACAGCAGCTAAGAGCCACCCTGAACCCCATCAACCTCACCCCTTCTGAGGAGGGAGTACAGCAAGGGGTGCATACACAAAAGTATCAGCAAACTTCCAAACCAAAACTCTTCCACTGCAGACCTTCCTGGGGAGAGAAAGGGAGCAGAGATATGTGGCAGATGCTAGTGGGCTGGTTGAGTGCAGTATGGACAGGGGGTCTGACACCCCAGCAGTGAGTGGGACACAAGAACCCACATTAACCCAAGCATCTTTATTTACTGCTGCTGATACACCAAAACTCATATGGCTCTCAGCTAAGTACAGTCGTGACCAAAATGTATTAATCAATTTGACATGCAAGATGCACGCCGCTTAGAAGAAACTGTCTTTCAATCCACTAGTTGCACTGTGTCATCTGCACTACATGTTTTATACAATAAATGGCAAAATGAGGCATAAGAAGTTGGAATTTTATTTTTTTAAAACCATTCGCATTCAGGGAAATCCAGTGATTGACGACGTATTGAGTGTGAAAAGTAATTTCACAATTATTGATCATTACAGTCTAAGTCTTCAATTTGTCATAAAATGACATCGTTGGTCTCATTACAGCCTCTAGTGGACAGTAGTAACCCACTTCACGGAACTGTCACACCGTTTGCTCAAGTGACAAGTGTTACCAAGGTGGAGGTTACCCGGACAGAGCACGAACACACAGTCATTCCTATCCCTTGGCAGAAGGGGTTCCTGAATACAATCAAAGCCTTGTTGTCATTGCTCATAAGGTCCCTTGCTTTACGCGTCAGGTATCAACGCCGACTTGTAAATAAACAGAGAACTTCTGCTATTCATTTCAGCTTCAGACAGCTTTCATCAAAACTAAATTAATCTCAAATATTTTTATAACAGAAAATACTGGTTGCCATGTTTTTGGCTTAAGTAAGATGTTTTTATTCCAACTCTGAATCCACCGACTGTCCAATCCACCTCCTCTCTATTTATAGCCCTCTTGTATTCAGATAATTTTTGCTAATGCAGTTATTTTCATTATTATTTCAGACATATGCAGCCTGAGTTAAGGTATTTTAACGGTTTTAACAAATGAGAAACTATAATTTGGATTACAGCTGGCTAATTAAGGTTCGCTTTCCTCAGGGAACTTAAAAATGTAGACAATTTGAACAATTATGTATTTAGAATGTATTCTTTAACTTGAAATGCCACTTGTATGAACATAATAAAATATGACTAACGTCTTTATTTTTATGTATTCACTTAGAAAGCAGTGCACCTCCTGTCAGAACAGGGCTGTTGATGATGGCCTCCAGAACTCTGTGATTGTTTTCAGATGGAAGGAAATTAGATTGGTAGGCACAGAGAGCCAATGCTGTCTCTTTAAAGCCACAAGTATCTCATGCAAATTAACATTTAGTGAAATGAGAGCAAAGCACTCACCAAGACTAAGGCAGTATGTAGTACTACACTGTGACTCAAAGAGAAAATTCTTATGGTCTAAAATGCTGAGGTCCTTTGCAAGTGAATTCAAAGGAAAGGCTACCATTAATTTCTTTATTTTACCACATTGTGGCTACGTATGGGTTGTAGAGTTGCTGAAGAAATCATTATTTGTCATGCCTTATCCTATAGGTAATGGGATATTTAGGTGAAAAAAAATTATTACCTTATCATTGTCTTGATTTTTTGAAAGAAACAATCAAGTTCCTCTTTAAATAACAACAGCTTCAATAGCTTTAAAATAACAATAGGTCCTTAGATGCAGATGTGAAATAAGATGCTTTTTGTTCTTGTTGCTTTTTTTAAACAGGGAAAGCAATTCATCAAGGGATTAAGAAAACTGATGAATCCTCTGAAGTCTTAAAATCAAGACTGATTTAGCCTTTTGAATAAGTTGTTGGTCTGTTACAGGTCACTGATCTGGAAGGAAGACCAGCTAACCTATCAGTGACCGCACCAGGATGGACAACAGCCACAGTAAGCCCTATAAGCTGTTCCAGCAGTGACCAGTAGAAAATAAAAGTGCTAAGCCCTTTTCTAGAGGTGCTTAACTGGTCTAGGCACCTGTTGAGTAATAACTACTATGAACTATTAGGTGCTTTGCAGCCTGTGGTCTTCAGCTGTCCGAGGTCTCCATCCATGTCCTGGTCTCCATGTATCTCCTCTGACACTGCAGTTACCCCTGTGGCTGGTGTGAGCAGAAGAGCCAAGCATGAACTGAAATTGAACTTCTGTCTTATTCCTAGAAGTTATCACCTCATGTTGAGATCAAAGTACGCCAGCAGGGAGGAACTCTACTCTGGAAAATGCTTGGTTTCCAGGGATGTCAAGGCAGCGCTGTTGACGAGGATTAACATTCAACCAAAATGATGGTGCAGACCTAAGGAGAATTCACCGGCTGCTTTCTGGGACAGGATTCTTGCTGCTGAGGAGGAGCAGTAGGATGCAATGAGCCCTTTTAAGAGACATGTGTTGTCTCTTTAAATCATACCTGGTACAGAGACTTATCTGGGAGTTCACTTGCCAGGTTTTTTTCTGTCTGTTAAGGGCGTTATTGGTCTAGACAGATTAGATTAGCATCTGTCATGTAAACACTTAGGGTTGGGAAATAACTCCTGACCTTTCTTAAAGCGTCTTACCCGCATATAAGGCAGTATGGTTTCTAAAGTCTGTTACAGTCTCTGTTCATTACTATACATATTTTGACAAGGGCAACAAATTTTTAGGGGAGGAAGGGAATGTGCTAGAATGGGCTGCTTACCTGTTTGAACAGATCTAGGAATTGAAAACATGGATTTTTTTACTGCTAAATCCTTTAATGGCCCCAACTGAGCTGTTCTGGTCTACTGAATAAATCCATCCTACCTCATGGATCGCTGACCTACTAGACCTTCAGAGCCAATGTGCTCAATCCTGGCACCAAGCCTGCAGGTTTTGTTCACGTGCAAAAAATCTTTATCATTTGTTGAGAAAAGGTGCAACATAGGAATAACAGGTATTTTCTACCTTCGCTATCTCTACCTCTTCACAAAATATGATACACAGGGGCCTTGGCCCCAAAGCTCTCATACAAATTCAGAACTGAAGTTTACCAAATACAGCTGGTATTGGTAAATCTGGGCTCAAGCCTTTGTTTCAAGTTGCTTTTTGTCAAGATCAGAGTTACTTTGTATCTATATTTTGACTGTACTTTTAAAAAGAAAACTAAAACCAAATAAATATTACCCAGAAATACAGTAATAGTGCTGAAATATAGGCATCTTTTACACAGAAAAGAGCTATATTTCTTTGTTTTCAAAACCTATTGTATGCCACAAAACTGCAGTCACCTGCAGCACAAGAATGGCAACTCTGAATGGTGCATAAACATCAAACAAAAATTTAAGTGAAAGAATTTTGGTATGAAGGTACATATCTCCTTAGATTTGATCCATAGCCATGGTCAACTGGAAAATCCTCAGGCACAGATGGACTGCAGGCATGACAGTGAATTGCCTGGAGGGTAAGAAGTCCTCAGCTTGCAGGGCTTTGACCAACAACCTAGGTGTGTATGGTAAACATTTACTTTCCATCCGATTACAAGCTGAGGGGGTATATTTCCTGTTTCTTGTGGAAGGTCACAGGAATATGTTCAAAGGACCCTGAAACGCCCTGGAAGCCCTGGCACATAGCAACTACAAGAAAAACAGTTTTCTCAAAAAAAACTCAGCTGGGCATCCAGGTACACCAGAAACACCTGCCTGCTGAAAACACATCTTCAGCCTTCTCTCAGAGCGTGTGTCTTTTGCCACAGGGCCTCTCCAAAAACCATAAAATTCAAACCCTTGTGACTTAGAGGTTCTATCACAGGGACAAAATTGCTCTTGTATGGATTTTTCTGCTATGGGGTCAAGTATAGCCAAGTGGAGTGGAGTAGACACCTGTGGGCAGGACCATCCCATGGCAAGCTGTTCCTCCTCCAGAGATACTAGTTCTGACATAGCCCCTCACTATACATTTCTCACAGTTTACATTCTCATTTTCTTTCCACAAAAGGACATGACAATGGCCACACAATGGCCACAGGACAACATCATAAGCTGATGTTTTAATGAGACATGGGTATTATATGCTACTTCCTCCACGTACCTCCCAGCTTCCCCAATAGTTTCAACCCAAGGGACTTTCTGAGCAGGATGTCATTTTGGCCTGTTTAGTAACCCTCAATGGATTTATCCCCAAGACTTACACAGTCTCCCCCTCAGCACATGTGAACTGTAAGTCCCTGATGCAAGAATCACCTCATCCTGCCTGCTTCTTTCAGTGCTCCCAGCTCTTGCACCGAGACAGAGAATGGCCAGTCCCTAGCCATACTGTCCATGCTACCCAGAATTTCGCAGACATCTTACGAGGAAAGGCTGAGGGACTTGGGTCTTTTTAGTCTGGAGAAAAGAAGGCTGAGGGGGGATCTGATCAACACCTATAAATACTTCAAGGATGGGTGTCAAGAGGAAGGGGTCTGTCTTTTTTCAGTTGTGCCCAGTGACAAGACAAGAGGAAATGGGTACGAACTTGAACATAAGAAGATCCATCTAAGCGTAAGGAGGAACTTCTTCACTTTCAGGGTGGTAGGGCACTGGAACAGGCTGCCCAGAAAGGTGGCAGAGTCTGTTTCTAGAAACATTCAAAACCCACCTGGACAAGTTCCTGTGCAACCTGCTGTAGGTAGACCTGCTTTGGCAGGAGGGTTGGACTAGATGATCTCCACAATGTCCCTTCCAACACTATGTCATTCTGTGGTTCTGTGATCTATCACATTCCCCCTTAATTACCCTTCTTCCAAGATGGAGAGGTTGTTACACAAACCATTCTGTTAAAAACTTCACTGCTTCTGCTGCAATTCTAACCTGGTTTTGAGTCCTTTTGTCTTGGTCTTAGTCCTGTGATATCCTCCCTCCCTCCATTCTTCTGCCTGGAGAACAGAAAAAGTAAAAATCATCCTTTTATCTCATGGAGCAGTGGTGACACAGTGAAGTACAAGCATTATTACTATTAAAGCAATCTGGAATACTTTCTTTTCCCAAGGCTTAGCCAAGGACTCAGAAAAGCAACAATTCCACACATCAAGGACAAGAGAAAATAGCATTAATATAAACAAAAATAAACCCATGATTCTATTTACATTTTTTTCATACTCATTTAGCAACACAGATTGGCTAAAACTCTTCCCATTTCATAAACTATCTTAGTCAACCAACATACTCTGATATTAAATATCTGAAGAGATGGGATATCTCCCACCAACCTCAGGAGATTATTTAATGCACTTACATGCATAACAGCTCTGAAAAATATAACATGTTATGGAAGTGGGATTACTAGGATTCCCAGGTGGTTTTCCTACCATTTAAGCTGTCTCTCCCCTTCCTGTGATACATCTCGTTTCTTAGGACACAAATATTAAGTCATTTTTCTCCCTTATTTGGCCTATCTTCAGCCAGGTCTGTAAACTTGGTGTTAAAGTTAAGGCATGCAAGTTGTCCCGTTGTCTTAATGATTCTGAATCATGCATTTAAAGTTAGCTCTGTGCTTGAGGGTATGTCTTCATGAACATGTTACGGTGAGGCAGTCAAGGGTGTGGATTTACAGGATACCAGCTACTCTGCAATAACTGCAGGGAAGAACAACCTCTGCCTGCTGGTAAATGCAAAGCAGGTTGTCCAAGGAAGAGTCCCAGCCAAGATCATCTCTGCCTCCCCACAATGGCTCTTGCTGCAATTCCCTGAATAATGCTCCTTTTGCCGGTTTGCCCCCCACAGAAACACTGTGCCCAGATGTCATCACAACAGATGCATACAGAGGTGGTAACACCTCCCTCACCTCCAAAGAGATCCACCTCCAGACACAGCTCAAATCATACCTGTTTTTTAATACACGCCTATAATCTTGCAAACTGAGGCCATATTTAAGAGACCTTGCCTCCCTCGCTGCGTTATGGCTTCAGCAGTTCTTTTAAGTTTATACAGTAGGGCATATTTCTTGCAGAGTCTTCATCGTTTATCATACACGAGTCCTCTAATTCTTGAGCCCCTCTGTTTCCCTCTGCTGGTTAGAAATGTGCAGCGGGGGGAGGAGCGAGGGTGGGAAACACCAAAGCAATTCTTCAGATCATTCTCATAGTCAAACCCTGTGCCCAGCGTGGGAGGAGGGGGGCAGAGCATGCGAGTACTATACACCGGTTCCTGGCTCAGAGACACTTCTGAGAGCCTGTAGGTACTGTTATAAAATGTATGTGCTTCGCAGGGGTCCTGCGCAGAGTTTATCAGCGCTACAGAAATTCCGGCATAGTTTCTAATCTGGGCAAGCATCCCAGCCCCAGTGTTGTCTCTTGCTAAAGTCTCTTCAGAGTATCAGAGGTTCCCAGGAATGCTCCCAGAAGCTTTTAGCTCAGCACGAGCCACTGCCAAGTTGAACAGTTTCTTCGAGTCCCTTGCAGTGATCATCCTGAAAACTGCAGGAGAGGAGTTTGCCAGGCTCTGTGAGAGTCCCTAAAAGGCTCAGCTTGTACAGGAGTCATGGTCTGGCCTCCAAAAACATTTATCTGAACCGAGACACATTTATCTCAACCTTGCACACATTTAAGGTCTCTCCAATGAGATCACAAAATCTGCATGATGTAGCTTGAAATGAAAGCCTTCTCATAAAACTTACTCCTTTGGCGATTTCCTAAAGTATTTTTCTTTACATTCTAATAATCCCTCAGATCCCTAAATGAGGATCAACGCCCTGCTCCTGTTTGAACTAGATGCTCAAATCAGTTATATGAGGCCAGGTTTCCTCTCCAGGCAATTTACAACATAGTCACACGGGTTACGTTGTCTGCAGTAAATGATGCAGTCAAATACTCCATTATTGGACATACCTCTCAGAACGGTTATCTCCTGAGCAAAGACTGTATGTTTGAGACAAGCTGATTTTTCAGAAATAGCAAACCATAAGTGAGGCAAATAAGGTAGATCTCCTCAAAGGTGAAACAACAGTGTTTTATTATTTTAACCTACAAAAATTACAATTTCCTGAAAATAAAATGAAAGAAGAAATTCCAACAATCACCGAGCCCCTTTAATTTTTCTTCAGGAGGATTGTAACCTGATGTTCCCTGCTTACTGTGCTTTCAGAGGATTCGCCTATCTTCTTACATGTTAGCATTTTAAATGCTTCCTACTTGCCAAAAATTCATTGGGTTTCTTAAGTTCCGATAAGTTGCTTCCTCTGAATCTGCTACTCTTGCAGTAGCACTTTCCCTTAATAGCATGTTGAACTCATGTAGTTTACAGTCACCAGTTCCTAGATTCCTTACAGTGCTCAAATCTTTAGTGAACAGAAGATAAACTAGGAGTATTTACCAGCTTGAAATATCTGCAATTGGGACAGACAGACCAAAAATTGGTGGGTTTTTTTTTTCCTTACTTCAGGGCTTCAAACTCTGAATAGCTGGTTGTATAATTAAAATCTGGATTGTTAAACCAAAAATACATTTACCATGAAAATGTTTCACCTATTAGTTACTCCACTTCAAACCCTTTGACTCTGTGGTGTTACTATTTTGTTTTGTTTTGATGTTTGTTCCTCTTAAGCTAACCCCAAAGAATTTCATTCTCACCCATCGTGGTTATCAAGCTGTAGTTTGTCAGCGTTGTAAGTACTTGTGATCTATGACTCCCTTCTGCTCTTCCCAGCTTTTTCTTCTATGTGTTGATTAATAGCCCTTCTGTATTGATATTCCTTTTAGGAGAATTAAGAATGCCCACCAGATAATCATCTCCATCACTTGGTAACACTGCTCCAAGTCTGTTGTATAACTCTTGTACAGGGACGCTTGGTATGTAAATACACTCCTTAATCTTCATCTTTTGTTTCAAGGATAAAACAAAACAAAACAATAACAAAACCTCCTTTATTTTGCATGCTGGGAGCACATGCCATTAATATTAATTAATTTATTTATTTAAAGTTGGTAAAAGAATTTGCTCTTAGGCTGGGAATGTGACTGCCAAGTTTCCTGCCTGCAATTTGTTACGGCTCAGTAGTAAACTCCTGAAAATAGGAATTTGAAATGGAAATAGTGACAGGCCTTTTAACTAGGCTATAATAAGCAGGGTGTTTTATCCTGCATACTGTACGTTGTTACACAATGGCAGCCTATCATAATGTGCACGGAAAACAAACAGGGTCTCTTTAGATCACTCTCCTGGCTAAAACCGGGCAGACAGAGGAAGTAAAACAGGGTGAAAAGACAAAAGACTAGAAGGTCAAGAACACCACACCCAGACCTAAGCCCTTCTGTTACACAGCGGAGCACAGGGATCTTAGAGAACTCGCGCTTGAATAATTTGACTTTGATCAGCTTGCCATAAAAAAAGAGGTGTAGTCTGCTGCATTGCTAAAGGGGATAAAGAAGGAGACTTTCCTTTAAGTCTTTTGCTGCAAATTAATGTACCCAGACTCGCCCTGTTATGTAAAACAAAGCTCCAAAAGTTATCTAGTTCTTGCAAATATTTCTTATGTGCCTATAATAGTGTGTTGTATGTAATTCTGCATATATAACACACATGAACAGAAATGCATACTAGCTTTCAAGCATCAGTTGAAAGATGTAATTTTTCAGAGTTGCTAAACGTCCAGAGTCCTAACAAGTCATCGGAGTTTCTCCAGATTTACACCTGTGTAAATGACAGCAGTGCTACATCTTTGCAAAAATCACATATTATTGGTTTTTACAAGGTATTTGGCAACCAAGGAAATAACCGAATAACTCTGTGCAAAACAGAGTCAAAACAGATTTGAACCGAGCACTTCTGGTTTGTTGCACACATGCCGTGTATTGAACTACCACATCATTGTCTATTTTTACTAATTGAGTTTACTTACTTGTGTTTGGGCACTGTACCAGCTACTCAGCAAGTCCAGGAGATTAATGTAAAAGCCTCTCTGCATTTAGAAAGTATAGGCACTCTAGATTTACAGCTGCTTATTTTGAGGGAGGCTGACTGCTGATCCTCATGTCTTTGAGTAACAGATGGTTTTGTGAGCTGCACTGATAATGAAAATTATACAATTTGCCTCTCACCATTAAAATAAAGCAGAGAGGCAGAATAAAAGAAAAAGCAATGTATTCACTTTCTACAAATAGCATACCTGAGTATGGGGCTGGGGCCAGGGGGAAGCCCAGGCAAAACTAAAGGCTATCAATAGTCTTGGAAATTCACATGAGGAAAAACTTGCATAAAATAACCTGGCCTGATCTGGACTGTGAAAGCATTGGCCCCTGTAATGTTCGAATTTATAGCTTTAATCTTCTTAAGAGCTGCATGGCTCTTCTCACATGCGGAGAAAACAGATTTGATGTTTCTGAGATGAAAACTACTGAGCTGAACTTTGCTTATTATTGGCCAGAAGCATTTGGAAACCTAATAAAGCATTCCATTAAAATCTTGGCATTTTAGTAACACAAAAGAAATAAGCTTCTCAAAATGCGAGTCCAAGGCAAAAGGACACTTTTGGGGGGGTTGGAAATCATGAAATTTGGATTTTAACAAATTTGCAATGACTTAAAAATAGATCAAAGGAAATGCAAGGTGGAGCAGAACAATAAATGCTTGATGTAACTAGCAACATGACTTTCTTCGTTATTTAAACTTTATTATATTTGTAGACTTTTTTCATGTTCTTTTAAACTTCATACATTGTACTGGAAAGAGTACAACACTCGTCACTGACTAGCTGTGTGGTCTCTAACAGGTAACATAAGGCCTGATTTCTTAAAATTATGAGGATCCACAACCACAGCTGAGATTGAAGCGATCTACTAGTATTCTGGGCTTTAGATGATCAGCTTTACTCTGAAAAATAAAACTCTGTTAAGGCTGGCTAGGCTGCAATTTTTGCTGCACAGAAAGCCCACACTGAGCACAGTTATGGACTGACAGTTTATGTTTTGATTTCATCTAAGAGACGTAACTGATATTTCTGTAGAAAAGGGCATAATACTCCTAGTGCTGGTATGGTCTATGAATTCAAAGCTGTAGCATAGCTGAGCAAGGGTGATGATCTTGCCACTAGTGGTAAAACCTTGCACAGTGCCATTTGGGCAAATGAGACAAGAGCTGCCTGGTGCCAGGTGCACTGTCAAGAGTCCGTGCTTGCCTTCTCTGCCAAAGTACCGTGAAAAGGAGCCTCCTAAACTACCACTTTTACTGTGCTCCGCAGGCAAACAAACAAACAAACAGAAATAAAGACTCATAATCAAGCATCAAAGAAACAAAGCTTCATAACCAACCCTAAATAAGAGGTCTCTCGCTAGTATTCATTGAAGGGGTTTGGGATTTTGTCACAAGGTAAACAACATTAATTCCAACATGCTTTGAAGTGTCTTGGTCCTGTCTGTACTGGCAAAACCAACCAAGAAGGCTATCATTGAGTTTTCCTGAACATGGTTGTATCTAAGTCAGATCTCCTAATTACAGTCTACTTATAAGATGCTCTATAGAAGCAGAGAGTACATAGACTATCATCTGGAAAGCTCATAGTTAAAACCCTGGGATGCCTGTAGTGATGATCAGGTAACAATCAAACACCTGCAAACAAATTTTAGCTCAGATTTTACCCTACTCAGGGAAACAGAGCATTGAATCTGCATCGCGTGGCAAGTGTGAATGAGTCCTAACAGGTGACACAAGCTCATGCCACTGTAAGTGACCACAGAGTTCACTTATGCAATTCCATTTTTCTGCCCTTTCCAAAGGAATTCAATTTCACACAGCTGAACATTGCAGAGATGCTCATAAACTGGCTGCTAACAAGGCTGGTGTGCTTTATTTTTTGTGGTGCTAACATATGAAGAGCTATCTACTGTAACAGATGCTCTTTGACAGTGCAAAATAATAGCACTCAGACTTAAACTGTAAATTATAAACAATCCCTCTCTAACTACAAAATGAATACACAGAATGGGGAGGCCTGTCAACTAAGATATTAGTAAATCAAGTTGAGGAAGACAAATTATTCACTAAAGCTGAAGTAACTAAAATTTTATGCAGTTAACACTACTGTTATTAGAGTTCTCCTGCTCTTTGCCATAATTAGTAGATACAAGAGTAATTATAAGCAGCACACAGTAAAATCAGTTATGTGTTTCCCTGCTATGTAAAAGCAACAGAAAGTGTTTCTATTCTTCCTTATTATTAATTTCTACCAGTAGAAAATATGCTATATAAATACTTACTAGTGGTAAGACGCCTGGCCACATTAAGACAGTCCTTTCCCAAGGGATTTCATAATTATGTTCTTCCCCACCAAACCACAGGCAGGGCTGTGAATTAAAAGTGACCTTGTTGGCCCAGTGATGCAGCTGCCATGTATTTGATTACAAACTTACTAGTACTATGCCAAGGAGGGGAGTTAGAACATAAGCTGAAAATGAGTTCAAGTGTACCTTTCTGCACAGAATGTCCCTGGTAACCTGGCGGCAAAATGTGTTCAATGCACAAAGATGATTTTTTCTTAACCTTCAAAGACAATTCATTCCTCCTGTTCTCCCTATCTCTTAATGAAATCCTGACTCAAAGTTCTCCAGAAGGATATGCTTGATAGAAATACCTGAGATTACAAGGTCCGCAGCAATATCTGGAGTGACATCTCAAATCTAAAACTTCTTCAGAAAGGACATGGAGGACTTTGGGGGGAAGCATGGGTAACAGGATGTATCCTGTGTTACATAGCACGGAGATTCCTGCTCCATAATAGCAGTCCCTCAAGAATTCCTGAACATTGTGGCAGGGATGGTGAACACAAAGCTGGCCTTACCAAAAGCATCCAACTGGCCCCAACCTGCATGAAGGGTAAAATGAGCTAGCAGTTCATCGCTTTCTTCAGCATGAACTGGGGGACATTTTTGTGTTGCTTAGTTCAGGATCAGACTTGCAAGGCTTCATTCTTAGAGCTTTGGAAGCAGCAGCAGGTATGCCCAGGAAAAGGCTCTGGCAGCTGGCTGCAGGCAGGATGTTATACCTTTGCATTTCATGGGGCTCCCGGCTGGGAGTCTCAAACTCCTCTGCACGACAAACGCAGCCAAGTTTTATTCCACACATGTGCACTACCTGCTGCTAGATCCCAAATGCCAGAGCTGAACAAAGGTACAAGCAGGTAAAGCTGCCTTATCTAGGTCTTGACTGTGTACGTTAAGGAAGCGAGACTAAACTTCTTTCTCCTTCCCAGGTTAGGTAGTGAAGCAGGCCACAACCCCATCAGTTTTGCCAATGCCAGTTCAGGACATACCCAGAGACATAGCGTGGGTGCTCAAAGAACTTCCCAGCACTGAAAGGCTTAGCTCAGGAAATGCAATGGGTCAGGGCCTGACAAAAGGGTGTACTCACACACAGAGGAAGGAGGCTCTCCCCATTGCACAGAGCTGGCTCAATGGCTCTTTTCCATTTCCCTAGAGATCCCCAGGTATTTGTGTGCAAGTTACAAGGAAACCAGCAGACCAGTTAGCACAAAAGGGGACCTGGCAGTTTCAGTCACGATTTCTTTAGGTAATGTAGCAAAAAGGACCACTTGCCCTGACCCTGGACCCCCAGAACACAAATCTCCTGCATGGGATCCAACCCAGCTGCAGGTCAAGCGATGGGAAAGTCCCTCGGTCCCCACTTGTTACAGCTGACAAGTTAAATTAATCAATTAGTCTCTTTTTAATGCACACAGCAAAATCACCATGCAAATCTGCCACGACAGGCAGTTTGTGCCCCTGATGCAAGCTAAACCCAAAACAGCGGAAGGCTCATAAAATAAGGATTAAAGTTCAACAAGAAAGCTGATAATGAAGAAGCCTGCCCAGACTATGCCCTATTCTAGCCAGCATTATGTTATCTTCTAATTTTAGAACAGCTGACAATTTTTCCCAGACCAGAAGTTGACAAGAGGCTGAGCAACGCCAATGTCATTAAATCTTTGTTTTCAGGCGCAGTGTTGTCTCCACACTGCAAGAAGTTGTTTCAGCATGTGAAATTTTACAGGAAGGCACACGCTGTTGGTGGATGCCCATACAGGGAGCTATGTAATATGTTGAAACCATCTGGCATTTTGTGGTTTTGCAGTATCAGTCAGACGCACTGTCTGGAAACACAGGGCTCAAACCCAGAGTCTTCGATTCGGGTCAGATACCTACAGACGCCGGCGGACTACAAGCTGCAGAATAAAGCACTTAATTAGGCGGCTGAAGTTTATGATTGATTTCAAGGCCAGCCGAGCTAGAAGCCTATTACTGCGTAGGAAGTTTTAGTAAACGTAATTATTATGGCATGTTTGATATAACACACAGTCTTCATGAAATGCTCCAAAATACTGTTTTAAAGACTCGTTCTGTTAAAAACTCGTTCCTTCTGACTAAGGAACAGGCCAGATGATGTAAATCCCAACGTGAAGCTTACCAAAAACTACCACTGAAATTAATAGAGCATAGTTACAGAAGAGTATTTTGTATAGAATTACCTTCTCTGGAGCGCAAACAATGCTGCTGAAAGCAGGCTCTGGGTTACATTATTCCTGTGATCCAAATTTTTTTAACCAGCTGATGTCACTGGGGAGATTTGAAGTCTTTATAATTACCGCTCAAGGCCTAGAGGAAGGGGGGAGGAAAGACAATGAAATTATGTTTCATATGTTGATTCAGAGAGTAACCTGCAGTGGCCTGGTCACTAGTTTCATCTATCAGGAAAAGCAAATTAATTCTGTATCCAGTTGGTTTTATGAGTGGCAGCTCAATTTGCTTTCCCAGCTAAGCAGGGAAGAAAGTGGCCTTTTGTCACAAACAATTGCTTCCTGCAATGCCGCAGAATAAGATGTAAAACAGGCAGAGAGCTTTGGATACAGCTTCCAACGTCCTACTAAGAAGTAAAATTTCTTTCTTTCATCTTCCCTCGGAGAAGGAATTCAGGTTATGCTCTGCACTAAATTAAAGTGTTCTGCTCAGTTATGTACATGTACTGCTTTGAAAACTGTTCCTGCTTCTAGGTCAAGGGCTCTCCCTGTGGCTGGGTGCCAGCTTTATCCCTGGACTCCCATAATCCCTTGAAATAAATCAACTTTCCATTGAAATCCTCTGCCAGTTCCACTTCAGACTAAAATGTGCTGTCTGTAGCATGATGCTCTTTTATACTTTTTTTTTTTTTCTTTTTTTGGAGGTGGGGGGGAAGAGGAGAAACAATGTCGTCATTGTACACTGGGTACAGTTCCACGTTACCCGCGTTGTGTACATTAAAGACTATCTTTGTACGCTGCACTCACCCCAGATCTCAGCGTTTATTATTAGAACTAAGAAAAATACCTTCGACTGAAGGAATAATGCGATGGGTTGAAAAGCATCCCAGCTTGTGTGCGTGTGTGCAACCCATTACCACTCTGCTCACACAGACTCAAGTGTGTGGATGCATTACGCTGCTGCTCAGCCTGGGCAGATGAAGACCCCAAAGATTTTTTTTCTCTCCCCCCACTCCCCCCCACCCCAATATCAATTTTCTTCTCCGTGTGTTACAAATGAACCTGAATACATTCACACATTCCTGTGGAAGACTAAAAGCTGTCACTTCATTTGGGGGAACCAGGCAGCTCTAAACTCAGTCACAAGAAAGCCCAGATGCTACTACATCTCTGGGGGAAACTTATCTATTCAGAAAAGGGGAAACTTCTGAACAATAAAAACAAAATATAGTTTAAAGATGCTGTTGCCGTTCTCCTGCTGGTGCTGAGGTCAGTACTTTGGAGAGTGGGTGCCAGTCAGAAACTGAAGCACTCTCCTCAGAAGACTGACATTTCTGAAAAGCTCTGCTTCTCCCCAGATCTCAGTAACTTTAAATGGTCTGCCAGTTAAATCAGAACAGCCTGGTATAAAGCCTCCAATTTTCTGACAACCTTTATATTCTCTTGGCTCCTACAAGGCCCTAAAGCTGATCGTGTATAATCCTGAACTGAATGTAAAATAAATATGAAAACCTGTCATGATTTTACAGTTTTCCAAAGGATATTTCACTAAATAAAAAGAGCTGTATTTTTGGCACATGAACACTCCATATAAAAATCACAGTTAGTTCTTTAAAATCAAGTTTCACAATGCCGTACCAGACTCTGCCCTCCAAAGTTTCCTCCTGAAACTGGGGGGGAAGTAGCTGCCCACATCCCCATGAGCTGGATGGTCCCAAAGGACCCCAGGCTCCTTTCCCCTGTGCAAATCAGGGTGATGACACCAACCTGAGCCAGTAGCCCAGTTTCTGAGGGTCCCTCCAGCATGGGAGCTGGAGGCGAGACAGCAGCCAGGTCTCACTGGAGCTGGGACACAGCCCATGCAAGGCCAGCTAAATCCAGCTTTGGCAATTGCTTCCATGCTTGTGGTGGGTGCAGATACAGCCGGAGCAAACCATGGCCCAGAGCTCACCCAGCCTTCATGCCCTTGGAATCTGTTGCCTACAAAAATAACAACTGTTTGTAGAAACCTCTTCCACGAAGCCTGCATTACTTAGCTGTCTACACTAACTGTGTGTCAGGGCACAGGCTTCAAACTGAAGTGTCCACAGGACCAGAGCATGGAAATTTCTTGAAATCACCAACAAACTAGGGCTGATTTCAGGCTGCACCAGCTTTTCAGACCTCAAAAAGACCTACAGGTCCGAAGCACAGCTACATGGCCAGCCAGAGACACACAGGTCTAGCAACGTAGGACCCAGGTGTGGCAGCCTGGGCAACGGACACGAGGTGTATTTCGACTGAGGCTGTGACTAGACTAACAAAGTATGTATTTGCCACTCAGCAGGAAATCTAGAAGACCCGTTTCACAAGTCTTGGGGTAGCTCAGAGTTAAGATCACTGCAAATTTTGTTTGCGCTGTATGGTTTGGATGGTTGGGAAGGAAGAAAAGGAGGCAAGGTAAGGAAATTCAAAAAGGGAAAATATGCGTCATCACTCACAATGTTCCCAGGTTTGTGCATAGAGATCTTCCATCCAAGGCATCTTGCAGGCTTTTAATGTTATGCACCTGCCTCTTTTATATTCTCCTTCTGCAACAGGGTACAGGCAATTGCACTGAATACAAAACTCCCAGTAAACCACACACCTAGGACTTTAATTTTAAATCAGAGTGAGTGAACTAACTGGTTTTCCCCTGGAAGCCCTCAGTGGACAGTTTCTTCAGCTAGCTTCACCACCTTTAGGCCTTCCCTTTAAGTGAGGAGTGCAGCCCAACCCAAAAAAATCCAAAGCAAAACTGTAGCTGAAACCATTATGTTTCATCTGGTTACATGTCAAAACCTCAAACCTTGTGCACACAGGGCTCAAATTATAAACCCATCAGGCTCAACCCCAGAGCTGGACCTAGGTTTGCCTAGAGTGCCCACAGGTCTTTTACAGAAGCTGATAGAAGTTTGAAGTTCATAAAGAAAAGCAAATCCAAAGCGGCCAGGGGACTTTTCCAAGGTCAAACAGCGAGCAAGAAGGGGAGCTAAGAAGAGAACAACAGCCCCAGCCACTTCACACACTTTGCTACCACGAGAGGTACAAACTCACTCTGCTTGAACTTCACTCTGTGTAGCCTTTGCCAAACCACTCAAAATAACCACTTTTTTTGCCTGTTAATTGTTTTAATAAGTCACATGGCAATAAATGACTAAAAACTACATCATCCCTCTAAGGATTCAGCTGTGGAAAAAGCATCCATTTAGCTGCAGGGTAGTTATTACTGCATAGCTTTGATTTTGCTACACAATGAACACCCTGTTTATTGAAATACTTACAGGCTGCTCCAGGTGAAATCATCATCACTTGCAGGCATACTCTGAAGCTAAAGGAATGAGCTCAGATCCACTCATCTAGACCCCAGATGAGACCCTTCTGTTTATATGGATCTCCACACTGCTCTCAGATGTTTGGTTAATGCCCCTTTGCATGTTTTTTTAACACTTCCCAAATCTCTGTATCTAAAATGTGGAAATAAAATTTCAAGGTAAGAAAACACAATTGCAGCTAGAACACCTACCCCCTCCCGGTAACTCTGCTGACTGCCACTGCACAAGGCTCACAGGAGAGCACCGAGGTGATTTTAAGTTCATGGCCCAACATAACGTAGCTCCTTTGGAACCTAGACCATCATTTCAAGGCCAGGCTGGATGGGGCTTTGAGCAACCTGGTCTAGTGGGAGGTGTCCCTGCCCATGGCAGGGCGTTTGGAACTCGATGATCTTCAAGGTCCCTTCTAACTCTAACCATTCTGTGATTCTATGCAGTGGTCACTTACTTGCCTGTTTCAAATCAATACTACCAAAACTTTAATCTGCAAGACTTTTGGCAATACAGCAAGCAACTGTTCCAGGCTGGAGGCTTAACGCTGAAATACCATCAGCGCTGAGGATTGCTACATATTGCTTTCTAATAGCCCCTGCTGTTTGACACCTGGAATGGCATTAAGGAGCTCTGGCACTGTACCCAGAGTTCTCTACCAATAATTGAAAGTGCTTCTACAAAATGGGAAGAAGAGGAGGGGGGTGAGCACTCACGGACTGAGTCTATTTAAGGCATTGAAAACATTTCTGTGGGGTGAAGGGTCAGCATTTGACAAATAAGGTATGGCGCTTATATATGCAGTAAAAAAATGAGATTCCAATACTTACCTTTTTCCCATCCAGGTTAATTAGGAGTTTGCTGTACTCCAAGCTAGTTTTGCTTGCAGGCAAATTTCTTTTGAGCTCAGCAGCCAGGTCTGTATCTAGGGCTAAGCTTTCCCACCATATCACTCCAATATTAAAAGAATTTTTCTGGCTTCCTGTTAAACCATGCACTGATTACAAAATTCTTTTGCTTATTTAGGGCCAGATTCAATAAAAACTCTGTCCAGCTTCCGCAAGATGGAAGGCCACAAAAGCCCTGAAATATTTTGGTTTTGAAGCCTGTGTGGGCTTCCGTGGCTTGGATGCTGGGTAACTATTCCAGTGAATGTGATCCTCATAAAGCTTTTCAAGGTCCCGCTCCATATGGACCCAGCGATTTCTCTTTATTCTCTCCAGTGTGGATTACAATCCACTTCAGAGAATCCCTGATTTATGCCTCTAGCTACAAGCTAAATCCTAGAGGAATTGGTCCTTTTCATATCAGGTCACATCCTCTGCAGAACACTGACAGAGAAATTAGTGTTTCTGAAAAGAAAGCACCACTTACAAAAATCTGGTATGTTTTGCATGCTTTATATGAATATAAGCAAATGGTAAAATCTAAAAGGAAATTCAATAAACTACTCATTATCTATATTCATATGACTAAGCTACACATGGAACGTAGCTTTTATCCTCCATAAAAAATGTACAGATGTTCTATAGAAAACTGTATGAACAAACTTTAACCTCACGACTGCTATTATTTTGTAATAAAAGGCTTACAGCATAATGTGAGCTTTTTTTAGAATGTAAGTTCCATGTGAGTAGTGTGTTGTTAATTTAATATTAATGCAATGCACCAGGAAGAAGTCTGCACAGAATCTCAAAGAGAGAGAATCACAGTGCTGCAGACAGGAGATTTGTGGCATGGATTTTATTTGTTTCAGCACTCGGCACAAAATTCATTGACCAGGATTCCCATTGCCACAGGGCAGTGGATTCATCTACAGATGTTTTCACATGCTTTGGTGTCAGGATTTTGCTGCAGCATTCCCGCTACTGTTCCTGGGAATCATGTGGTTAAGTCACCTTGCACTGCACCGAAAATTTACCTCTCACTGTCAAGTGCATATGAATGAGCTGCTTTTTTGGGAACCGCAAAAGAAAAAAAGAATCCACTGAATAAACTTCTGAATTTCTTTTGCTGAACCATCCTTCAGCAGGTGTGAAGGCTTTCACCAAACTTACAGACGGTGCGGTGCCTGCTTTGCTTGTGCCACAAACAAATTAAAGTGTGGGAGCAGAACAGAATTCCAGTTTCACCCACAGTCTCCCTTTCCCCATGCCTGAGCCCTCTCCTCTGCAACGCCTGCCATTCAGAATACCCATCCGGTATTTCTCCAAGGAGTCAGTTCACTGTCTCATCTCCAAATGCATTGGTGAAGTAATTTATGATTCCCATTATTATAATCGCTTAGCAGCTTCCAAGCATGTAAAAATAGCAACAATAATCTCTCCCACTTTTCCTTCCTTAGCACCCCATAGGAGAAAGAGCTTGATTAATCCTGTAGGGGTTATACATGCAGTTGTGTGTTTCTATAACTTATGAGGGAGTTTGACATTTTCTGAAAGCGATGATGTCTACAGACATCTTACTCATTGCAGAAATACATTTCCTCACTCTATATACAGCTTCTGGGAAAGTCCTGTGTCCAGAAGCTTCCTTCTGTTGCTTGACAGTTTCATTGCTTCTCCGAAATGCACTTGCGTGCTATCATGGTCATAAAGGCAGGCCCAATCTCAGAAACGGTGAAGGCCGTTTCCTTGGAAGCCTTCCAGGGTCAAATTTGAACACCTACCCAAGGACTCCGTGCAATGAAGCAAAACTTCCAAGTGTAGCAGATGAAAAAAACCAGGGAGACATTTATGAGCAACAGGCCTATAGCAACATGTGCATGGTAAACTGACAGACTGCTCCCGTTTGTTCCAGTTTTTTGAGCATGTGATTTTGAACGCAGTTATCATTTTGTATGGACCATCGCAGCTGCACTGCACCAACAGACTGAAGACAACAGTCTGGTCCCTGTGAAATGGAGATGGAGCTTTTCTATTTCTGTGCATATTCTGTGGCCAAGTACTAAATCCCAAAGGTTCACAGAGGCACAACAAATGTCAAACGCCCTCAGCACCTGGAATAGTTAGAGGGACAAATTTCCAAGCACTCCTCTCCTTCTACAGTTGTCACCTAGGTCAAAACTATTGGGAAAATTTATATTATTTTCTCTGAAGGTATAATTTAAAATCCATTTTACTTAAATGTGTAGTAGATGAAGCAGACATTCTCATATTTCAGTGTTAAACCACGTCTGTTTTGGTTTAAGCTTAAATCTATTTAGGAGCTGGTTTGGTATTTGCAAACAAGATGATCTTAAGCTAGCACAGTCCATTTTGCTTACATGTGATTTTAAGTAACGCTGATGCAGCTGTTTAATACAATTGAGACCTTCGACTTGCCCGGTTCACTTCTGGTGATTTGCTCTGCAGTGCAATGCCAACTTCAGGTAGTCACTAAGATAATTAGGGGAAGGCAGCAATTGTGCTTGCAATAAGGAATATGAAAACTTAGGTAACACCTACAGAAAAGCAGGCACTTTATCTCACCATGTGATCTCCCCAGCTTTCCAGGGGTTTCACATGTGTATGGAAGAAGCCTTATCAGCTTCCAGAGATGAGGAGTCTGGACACAGGAAAGCAACTGCTGCTTGTGACCCCTCTGGCTCTGCCTTAGGAGAAGGAACAGAATTATTTCATGGAGTTTCCACTGATATATATGGCTTCTCCACACAGGTTAGCAGCATTTCATGATCAACAGTATCAAATATCAAGAGTGATCCAACAAGTAATTACACACTACCATTTCTCACTGGCCAAAGCTACAAGGACAGTCCCAGTATCCTGTGCTACCCTGAAATCTCAGTGATAGGGATCAAGTTACTGGCTTCCTCACAGCTGATGTTAGAGATTAATTTTTGTCAACCTGATTAGTAGAGGACAGTTAAAGTTTGGGTGTTAGCTTGTAGGATCTTGCTCTTTGAAAGACAGACGCATGAATGAATCTTACCATAGCACACATTAGCTGTGATGGAAGATTCAAATCAGAGGGGGAGATCATAACCTCCATTTACTTATGCCCAAAATACCCTGTTTCCATAGCCATTTGCTCAAACCCGGAAAGACCACGTTACGTTTCTTCTCCTGATTTAGCTTGAGTGCTTGGGATGTTACGGCAGAAGCTGTGAAATAAGATACCCCATACCAGAGATGTGACAAGGTGAGTAGTGTCAACTGATGTTTATAAAGCCACGTCAGGCTCTTTCTGTAACATCAGAGAAGTAGGCATCTGGCAGTGGCAAAGTACGTGGCAGTACTTTGCTTCCATGTATGTGTCAGGCACCACTTCTGCCACTGGTACTTTCAGTTCTGCTCATCTTCCCTCATTTCTGGGAGGGACTCGGGGCAGACAGCAAAGCAGGAGCTGAAGGCTCAGCATGCCCGGCAGAAGTTACACCTCTGCATGCCTGATTTGTTATGTTAGTCCAAAACATTTTCTAAAACCATTGCTTCCTTTGCAATTACTTGGAAAAACATCTTGAGGAGAAGTATTTCCCATGCAGTTGATTGTCCATCTGCAGTAACTTGGGTCTGCATATGCATACCCCAGTCCCCTTTGAGGCAGGCTAAGAACTCTTCCTCTTCGCCAGCAGCTCCATTACAGGGACCAGAACTGCCTCCCTCCCTACCCCAGCTCCAGTTTCTCCTGGTTGCCATCACATCACACCTTGCATGGTCACACAGAATGAAGCAAGTTACAAGGACACTGCATGTTTTTCAGAGTCTTGCTCCCACCTTTTAGGTGAGGAGCACTGCCACGTCCCCCAGAAAGCCTCACATATGCTATTAAAAGAAACCAACAACGACTAAAAACTTCTCCATGCCTTCTATGCTAGAAGCAACAACTCATAGGCAAACTATTCATCTATTAACATTTTTCATTAAAAAAATCACTCCCAGCTGAGAATTATGAAAGACCTTGCCAGGCCAAAATGTCAACTCAGTTACGGTATTTATTATTACAACTGTCAGGCCAGAAGGGTTTGCTGCAGAGGATCCTTCAGGCATGCTCAGACAGGAGTTCCTGCCTTTGGGCCAGCCACTTCATGAACAGGACTGGTAAATGTCAGAAATCAAGTTCTTGTTTCAGGTCCTGCCCTCTTCCCCCTTTCACCACCATGGATCATTTTAACCATTTAGCAACTGGCAAAGACCACAATCAGGCAGGGTAAGCATCAAGCTTTAAGAGCTGATAAAGGTCTTTGTCTCAACATTCCCTACTTTTAAACTACTATATCATGACTTCAAGGGCTTGTGACTGTCAACCAGCAGGGGAGGGACGAGCTGGAGGATGAGGTGTACTTTCCTCAAGTTGGTGGCTGCTCCCCATAGCCACTTGCTTTGGGAGAGGTGGCTGCTCGCATCCGTAAACTGCAGGTCTGTGCTCAGGAGTCATGGGCTGGTCCTGATGCAAAGGGAGGCTTGCACTTGGGTTTCATAATGGAGTTCATGGAAGTCAGTGGAAATTGAACTGCGGCCAAGGTGGAGAGCCATGTAGAACAGATGTCTTTACAGAGGATAAAACAAACAAAAAGAAATACTCAGAGCCCGAGTTGGAACTCTTGGCCCACGCTAAATCTGTAAAAAGCCCCAGAGTGCTCTAGAGGGAGGCTGTCCGACACACTTAAATTCCACATGTATAAATTAAAACACATTTGCATTGCTAATTTAATAAAGGACTTCTTGACCCAAAGTCAAATACTAGCACAAGTCTTCTGCACAGAAAAGCTCTGATAAGCATGCTCTTTAACTCTGTGAACGTTCAGTAATGCTCTTTTTTAAAAGTACATATGCTTCTCCCAGTGCCTGATGCTAATTATTTTATCAGATAACAGACAGCCCTGTGCTGAGTAGGTATGTAATATACTAGCCTTGGAGGGGGGGGAGAAAAAAAAAAAAAGAAAAAGCCTTATCTTTCAAGTAGATTTGAAACTGCGTATGATCTTTCTGAGTCTGTGGAAACTTTCCTCTGCAGCACAGAGCTTATATAAGGAAGGGAAAAAAAAAAGAAAGAAAGAAAAAAACCCACCCCAAACCTGTACGGCTTTCAAGCTGCAATTCTCCAGGCTGTTCCTTTCTGTTGAATTTTCTCCCCTATCAGTATTTTGGAATGACATACAGGTTAAACTGTTCATCTGGCATGGAAAGCAGCATTAGTAATTGCAAGTTTACATTACACTATAAATGACCAGATTATAGTAAACAGATGAACTGTGTAAATAAAATATCACCGCTTAGCTCTCCTTTGTGACTTGTATTCTGATACCACTACTACTGCTTTTACTACAACTACTACTACCGCTGCTAGGCTTCAGCTGACAGCTCAGCCTGAAGCCCTTTATTCATCGTTATTACTACTTCAGCTGTTTTGAGAGCGAAAAGGCACAGAGGACTTATTGGCCAGAGGCTCTCTAACCTAGCAGGCCTGCCTGGGAAATCAATATGCCGCACTCAAGAGCACAAAGATGGATTGTGAAGCCGGGGCTGGCGAAGGGAAGGCGCTCTGCATCTGGAAGGACAGGGAGACAGCCAGTTCTGCTCCGCCAGAAGCCTCCCAGACCGCGCATGTTTGCACACCAACCTCGTGGCATCCTTCCAAGGCAATTTGTGAACCTTGGTTCACACCATTTTCAAAGTAGGTCATACGCAGTAATCTCTCGGCGGAGGAGAGAGACGCTGTCAGCGGCGGTGGCTGCGAGAAGGGCGAGAGCTGCCGCCAATGAGCGAGCGCTGGCGAGCGCTGAGAGACCCCAGAGCCATGCAAACACCCGGGCTGGGGCCAGCTGCAGCAAAGGTGCTCGCCGTGCTCAAACAGCTGATGAGGCGAGCTCCAACAGACCCGGCCTCTTACCATTTATAGCTGCAAAAAGCACCGACTGTTCTCCTGGACGCAACCCACCAGTTCGGCTTAAATATTAATCTCAATGAAAATACAGTCGGAGAAGAAATCTAACCTTTACTTAGCTCTGTGCTCCTGACAGCAGGGATCACAGCTAATTCTGAATTACGGGACTTAAATTTACTATGAGCTTCGGATTATCGCTTCCTAATGTACTTCCCTCACCTGCCCCTGCCCTGACAGGCAAAAACACAGGCTTGAAGGCAGACGTGTTTTTGATAGAGGGGATTCCTAAAGCACTTACAGTTCCCTGCATTTTCCTCTACTCCTTGCTTGAACTGTTTAAGGGGCACAGAATTAGAAACTGTCACATTTAAAGGTGTATTTTTGAAAGACGATGTCCAGGAAAATAAACACAGAAAGGAGTGATCATGTTTGTTTCCACACCATAACAATGCATAGACCATCAGAGAATCAGCAGTTTAAAGCAACAGTGTGAAACTTCGCAGGCACAGGAGCTGCTAGGAATGCGTTGCCTTTAAACACAGCCTGCACACCATCAGAGATGGCTTGATGCTAGAAAGCTGAAGGATTGCCTGAAGAGTGCTACTGCGTTATGCAACTTAAAAAAAAAAAAAAAAAGAAAGAGGTTAATTTTTAAACAGGCTCAATTTAACCTTGCTGCTGGTCAACAGTTACATGAATTCGAATGAAAATACACTCTCTGAAAAAGTCCACTCTAATCTAACGGCTATGCATAATTTTTAGCACTGAAATCCATGGGGAAACAGTTGAGTCGGACAAGCATTGCTGTTTTTGAACCTGGGAAGGAAAAGGACTGACTTTCCTCCATTTGAAAAGCTGTGCTTTTTCCTTCTTTTCTTTCTTTCCCTGTGATGTGTCAGGTTGGAAATCTTATACAGAAAGCAGCAAGTGATTTCTGAAGTTATCACTCTTTATGCAAAGAGAGAGAGGGGGAGAGGGAGACTGCACGTTGTAGACTAGCAACAGGGCTTATCTCTTGTCCAAGAAAGAGCACACAGAATGACTTTCTGCTTCCTTGGGAGCGACCTTCCTGATCAATAGCTTGTCCAGGTAGTTATAAGACGTGCAGAAACATGCAACACAAGGTGCTACTTTTGTCAGCTAAAAGGGTGCTGTAGTGACTTTCTATGCAAATATATAGGAAAAAATCCATAAATCCAGAAAGGGTTATCCCTTGGTACACAATCAAAGGAACAATTTCTTCTATAACACGGGATGTAATGTTTTCTTGCCAAAATGAAATTGCTTGCCTGTTACCACTAAGCTTTGAAAGAAAAGTAACAAATAGAAATCTCCTCAGCTGTTGCCTCCCAAATTAAAGTCCCTTTAAGAAAAATTATAACAAAGAAAATGCTCAGACACTTCACTAATTTTTTTCCAGAATGACAAAGAAATCTAGCCGTGGTTACAAATGGGCTCAGTATTGTACAGTTTCAGGACATGTGACTTTTATTACTTTTCAGGCTAACTTTTGCTTTTTCCTAGCCAGCTGCTGGCAGTTGTCGTTTTAGGACTGAGAGCAAACTACTTTGAAGCAAGTTTGTTCAGTAACCTTTTTAAAAAGATACAGAAAAAAATCCCCAACACTTTTGTGTCTTTTATTTCAGCTTGGATGTAACCTCTTTTTTTTTTTTTTTTTTCTCCAGTCTTTGAAAGGAGTGAGTCTGAAATGCTAAACAGGTCACAGAGTAATTATGTACCCACCTGAAAATTAAACACACATTCAAAGGCTTAACTAACAGCACATGCTAATTCATAACAGGTATACGCCACTCATTTTTTTCACAGCTGATCATTAGGGTGTAAGCAAAAACAGATCCCATCAAACCCAGAGGAGAAAAGCTGTAATCTTTCCACAGGGTTAAAAGGAGAGAGACAACAACAACAAGGTGGTATTGTGTTGACGAAGCTGATCTCTTAGTGCAGGGCAGCCACAGCAAATCTTGACTGTTTGACGATCTGCTGTTCGTGGGTTGGGGGGGTCTTTGGGGTTACTCAGAGAGAGACCAGTCCACAGGCTGAGCTCCTGTGCTCGGGCAGGCACAGACACACACTCCTCATCTGGGCCAACCTGAGATCAAACCTGGACGGCTACTTTCGGGGCTGTAAACCTGCGTCTCAATTGAAGACAGGCAAACATTTTGGCAAACCCTTTTATGTTCAGTCCAGAGCCAAATTTATTTTCTGGGACACGTACATCTTCTTGCTCTGGTGTTACTGAATATTTTTTGTTAACTTACTATGTTTTCCCTGACCTTTCATAGCACAGGTCTGGCAGCAGCATTTCAGATGAACAGAAGGAATTGAATCTACATTTCCTTCACAGAGTGGAGGTGCTTGGGTTAGTAACATCTCTTTGACAGATTCCCTTGGTGGTAAAAAACATTTTTCTTTAAGTTGGAGAGGGAGATGCACAGTGCTGGCAGAGATCAAAACCTGCTGAAGAAGTGCAAAAGACCTCAGTATGGCCTTTACAGAGGTGCATGGTGGCACAGAAGAACTGAGAATGAACAAAGCTGGTTTGTACATGACTTGGTCACCTCCCGCTGAGCACTTGCAGTGACTGAGTTTGGTATTTATGGAACAAGAGCTGTAGTACTCTAATAAACTGATGCTGGTTAAAGAGGATCTTTGGCCAATACCGAGACTGTACATAGACTAAAGGTGGCTTAGGTCAACATTTGCTTCCTTATCCTGAGTTCCCCAAGATCAGCACAGATAAGGACCGAGTGCCAAGCTATTATTTATTGCCTTTTGGATCTGCTGCTGCAGTGAGTTTGGCTCTTCCCAACTACCTTTGCACTTCGCAAAAGCTCTGGCTTCACAGTGTGCTAGATGTTCACTGCGTCAGGGACAGGAACCCCACACATCACCTCCCAGACAACCTTTAAACTGTGCTAAGGCTTTTCTCCAGTTTAAAAATGCAATTATTTGTTGATGCTATGGTTTCTGGAATATCCTAGTTTGGTTTGGAGGACTTCAGATAGTCTCTTCTGCCTAGGATCAGCAGATAAGTAGATACGATTACGGTGAAGAAAAAAAATGTGATTGTTTCTGCTGCATGTTCAGTAGCATGCACATACTTGCATACTAGAAAAGGTTTTTCGTAACAACACCTCTAATCCACTGATGGTACTGCAGAAGGCTTAGGTGCTACTGTTTGGTTTTTGTGGCTTCACAGTTGTTGTTGGCCAGAAAGAACATCCTCTATTAGGCCAAACGGTTGAAACACATGAACGGGAATATACTGTGTGCATAGTAAAATTGCAGACTGCATTTTTGTTCCATTCACCTCTTTCTCCTCTCTTCGGTCCCCCATCCCTGCTCTCTGGAGCACTGAAATAAGCCTGATGTGGGAACTCTAGGGAAGTCAATGGATTTATACTGATGTAACTGAAAGCAGAAGGTAGCTAAAAGGCTCAAAGATCTGTATTTGCGTATTAACCCTGGTGTTCCTGACCAAACTGCTTAGCTGACCACCACTGGATTAGCAGTTTTAGTTTACCATTTCACACCTCCTACACTCAGAATGTCAAATCATGTCAGCTTACTCATGAGCTGAAAGAGTCTGCTCTTTCGTCCCATTCATTCATGACAGGTAGCACAATAGCTGGCTCAGCCTGAAGTATTCCATGCCCTAGGGCCACGAGTGTACCTGGGCTTTTTACACCAGGCTTAATTTTCTCATCACCTTAGTTTAGCCCTACCCAGGTAAGAGAAACTCTTCAGTTTAAAGCACATGAGGTTTTCCTGTGTTGACATCAAACAAAATAACACCCTTATCCCTCTGGTAGTAGTCCAATGGGGTTTAAAAATCCACTCAGTTGCAAGATTTCCCTGCTAAGCGTGGGCATTAGTCTCAGTCATGAATACCCACAGAATCTAAGCTTTTGCTAAGACAAAAAATCAAACCAAACCAAAACAAAAAACCCAACCAAACAAAAGTAATCAAGTCTTATGGCAGCAGCCCCCACGTGTCCAAGCTCAAACTGAGCGCAAACTGATGCAGCACTGGTTTCCTGAATCTGCTCCTGGATAAAGAATTCCAGTGCTTGTGCTGCTCCTCCATCCCAGTGCTGCCAAGGCAGCACCCACTGACAAAGATGACCAAGATCTCAAGCTATTCTCCAGCAGGACCCTGTGCCATGCAGAGAAACCAAACATCGCCCCTAATTTCACACTGAAGCTTGCGAAAGCTACAACTGGGGTCAGGAACGGGCAGGCACTGGAATGATTCACAAGAGCTAAAGATCCTGAAGGAAGGGGGCTGAAGGAAAAGACAAGTAACAGAAAGAGCTTGCTTGCTTCCTCTTCCAGAGAAGCAAGCGGGGTGAGGGATGCTGAANCCTGCTCTGGTTCAAAATCTAGAAATGTGAGTTTGACACTGAACAAACACTTCCTAGACAGGCTCCTGAAGTAATTTCCTTGTAGAAATCCCCCAATCCCAAGTGCTGGCAGGAGCAAGGGACTGAGCTTCTCAGGAAGACACAAATAGCAGCTTGTGATAGAGGTTCTCTCATCTTCCTCTAGTGTGTTTACCCACATCAGTCTTGATGGTGTAATGCACTTGGGAGCATTTTACTGATCTAAAATTGTACCAATTCCCTCATATTTTCTTCAGTGAAATGGTGAACATCAGCCTGGTATTTATTTTTAACTCTAACATATTACGGGGTTTTTGATGAGAGAAAATATTATAGTAGCAAAATGTTTGTTGAGATGCATTATTAGATTTTTTGTCATATCCTGGATACCACACTAATTCAGGGAACTATCTTATCCAGCTGGTTAAATCAACAGAAAGGCACAGTGCTGCTGCTATCTCAGTGGTCAGTAAGACTCACACAATTTTCCTCAATGTAATTGTTTTTTGTTTTTTTTTGGCACTCCATTTGATTTGACTTAAGCCACATAATGCAGAGTTCTGTCCCATCTGTCCCACTTAATTATAATAATTGCAGAACCTAAATTTGCTTTCAAACCCCATTAATTAAAATTATACTACAGGCTGGGTGGGTAAGGGGAGGAACTTCTCTGTTTCTGATTCCTAGAAACCCCCAGCCAAACCAAAACAAGGTCTGGAAGTTTTTTCAGTGTCAGTGCTGAAGACTTAATAACCACAGAATGTGCTCTGTGGTCTTTAATAATTTCCCATCATCAGCAAACATTGTTTGCTGGCAAACAATTCGCTAAAACATCTTAACTTGAATTTTTTTCTGTGCCAATATACTGGAGGTTTGCTCCGCGTAGGAAAACTTGTATCACAGGATACATAAGCCTTGCATGCTGTACATAATTAGAAATTTTTGGCCGAAGTGTTACCGGTATCTGAATTAATCTGTAGGTAATATCATTTTAGATAGGTTACATTTGCTTGATTTAGATGCTCTAACGGGTTGCAGGTAGGCAGGAGAAAAGCCATCTAGTGGACAAAAATGTAATTAGAGATCAGAAAATATTTTCAGGCAGAAAGCCTTTACTGGAGAACTCTTTTTTTTTTCTTTCTTTATTCATCTGCAATACCGCTTATCTAGGAATACTCTAGAAGTCTCTGGGAAATCATGGTTTACTTGAGGGCAACAACATAGATCTCTAGACGCAGGTTTTTGGCAGATTTTTTTGATTAGCGATTGTCATAAAACTTCAGAGCTGTTTCATCCCTCCTATCCCTCGCAGAGAATTTATCAGCATATTTCTTACAACCCTGTGAGGGTCATCAGTTGACTGAATATCTTATCACTAGATTCAACGCTATGCGCCAAGCAGACTGGCATTGCCACGGGGTTTAAATAGCTGAGCTAATATTTAAACTTTTGTTCCCTCTGATCCCTGAAAAATAATGAGAAGAGACTTTGTGACTTTGTAAAGAGATGAGCCAAATGACACTCAGAACAGCCTCTTACTAAAATTATCATCGAGATTTTCCAGGATGCAAACTTGAGGATATCTGGGGAGCACGAGCCAGATCAGCTGAGGAACCCCCCTCATAAACATGCCAGCACACACATTCAGCATCTAACGTAAAAAGTGGGGAGCAGGAAACAAAAAACCTTTCCTCCTGGTGTTATTTAGAACACTGGCTGGCCCCTGCTGAACTGCTGCCTACTAAGGTTGCAGTGGCCTGTGCAATGAGTTAAGTAACTGAATATATCCTGAGCAGACAGGTCCAGCTCTGCGCTGCTCTCCTCTCCTTTCATTTATGTTGGGGAACACAGTTGAATAAGCACAAGCTTTTTTTTTTTTTTTTATAATGCAATGTTTTTGGAGACCTAGTCCCCAGATTCATTCTCTTTTACCACAAAGTTCAGAGCGTTTAGCTAGGCACTTTCAGCTAATTTTGAAGAGCAGATAATGATCGGTCATGCCTAGACAGGCCAAAGTATTGAAGCCAAAGTATAATTTCTGTGGGATTACAATGCAAACCACCATCATCAGAGGCTATACTGCGATGATGCAAGCAAACATCTGTAACTCCTGCTGCCCCAGGCAAAATACTGATGTGGGATTAGCAACCTGCCACTTAGAGAATGCTCTGATGCTGAAACAACAGGTTTTGTTCCCTTTCCTGTACCTCTTTTGTTTCAGATAATAGGTAACCCCAGGTGTTTTGTGCTTCCATTAAAAAGAAAATAAAAAAAAATATCTCCCAATTATTCTTTTGAAATAGTTGTTTTCAGGAGCACCCCGTGCAATGATTTCCACCCAAGTCGCCTTTGCAGGGGCATGCCTTTACCCAGAGGTCTCAATGGCCTCCCTTTCCCATTAACCCTGCGTTATACATGCTTAGACATAGCACATAAGCAGCAAGCACCTCCTTACGTTACTCCTCTGTTCACCACCCTAGCACAAGGACTATTTAATGCATCACTTTTGACAGAGCCACCATTCGCTGTGCTCAAATGACCCCTGCGTTGTTGAGTTATGAGACAAGGGAACAGAAGCTCCAAAGCTACCTTGCATAGACCTTCTCTGCAGCCTCCTATTCATCCCCCTCATAATGAATCACAGCCTTTTCTCTCTCTTTTCATAATAACCAAATAAGGATTTCAGGGTTTGGCCCATTCACTACATTCTATGTTTTAATACAGACAAGAATGGAATACAAAATGCTGCCAAAAGTTTAGCAATAGGGGCAACCTTTTTGCTATTTTCACGTCTACAGTTCCCGATTCAACAATGCCGACTTGCTGCTCTGCACGACTGCAAGGCGAGGAATTCATAAACAATAACACTAATAAATGTCCAACACGGCTTCATCCCAGCCACACATAAGTGCAGGACTGGCATAGAGCAGAAAAATGCTGCTTTGCTCCTTTACAAAGCTTTGCAATATAAACTTTGCACTGTCAGTTTAAAACTTTGGCATCTGTGCCTGCAAACGGGGAGGAACCCATTCTCAGATACTTGTGAAATATAAACTTCAGCTGTTGCCAAGCTCAGAGATAGATTTGCTCCTTTTTATTTTTAAAAGTTTCCTGAATATGTGAAGAAACCCACAAAGCCATTTTAGAGTCGTGTAGATAGGAAAAATGTACACGCTTCTGTTTTTTTAAGAAGCATTCTCAATCATTGTAATTATTCCCTGAGAATGCTTTTTAAAAAACAGAACTGCGGCTATTTTTCACAGCTACAAACCCCTAAAACAGCTCTAGAGCTTTCTGTGAAACTTAACAAAAAAAATGCCTTTCAGCTAAGAACAGTAAAAATAGATCAAAAACCAATTAGCTGGCCCACATGGCAGAAGACAGGTGTGCTTTGGATGTGGTATTTATACAGAATCAGGATAAGCATTTTTTCACTTTTACACAGATTCCTGAAAACTATAAATACCACAAGCCTCTTCTTTCCAATGCCCATCACATCCACTTAAAACACTGGCCGCTCAAAGAATAACCTTAGGATGCAGGCTGAAACATTTCATCTTGCCTCCTACCAAGTTATAAAACTGAATTAACATTACAAGCAGCAGACTGATGGGTGAATTATGGTAATAACAAGCCTTCAAAAGCAAAACCAAGTAAACTCCTTCAGAAAGTACAGCCAGAGAGAAGGCTGGGAACACTGAAACCAATTACAACTGCTTTAGTGTTACACCTGTTTAAATGAATGCCAAATTCAGCACAGAATTATTTACATTATGTTATTAACAAAGGGACAGATGAGTAATGGGAAAATAGAAATGGTTTACGCAAAACAGGCTCTACTGAAACCAGCTAAAAGCTTCAGGTATTTGTGGTGGAAAGCAAAGGCTGTGGTCCCAGCCTGCTGGTTGCCGCCAAATTGGGCAAAGAGGTTCCTGCTTCCTTGAGTTCCCTTCAAGCTTCTGGTCACTGTCCCCAAGCTGCCTGACTTCTGCCAGAGTAAATACTTGAGCAACTGCCCCTTTTGCAGTTCTGTCAGAATGATCTTCCCTCTCTTTGGTACTTATAATATAGGCTATTTTTAAAAACTATATTGCTCAAGCAGAAACAGATCTAGGGATGGATAATATAAGAAACAGTGCCAGGAGACCCCAAAGAAGGCAAGCCCTTTGCAGACACGTGGTAGATGACAAGAAAATCAGGAGAGGCTGAGGGCATCGGCTGCTTCTTCAGGCCATTGTCTTACTAAAAAGAAGAGATTGGAATATTCTTTCTGGAGCTTCCGACCCCTTCTTTCACCGGTTCCTGCCAATTTTTGAGCATTTAAGTACCTACATACAAGATGGTTCCCCACCGTATAAGACACTTAACGTATTAAAGCACATGACATGCAAGAAAAGAATGTAATTTTTAAACAGACCAAATTGAAGGCTGGGAGCTGGAAGTGACTGAAGGAGCCTACTAAAGCTGCCCAGTGGCAGGGAAATCTGCAGAACCCAAGTCACAGCTCCCTCTCCACAGCATTTCTTCTTGAATACCCTACCTTCCTCTCACCTTTATGATCTCGTCCAATTTCTGACAGCTTGGGCAGGTGGCCATTTATGGAAACTGATAGACCTGCAGAAACACGTTTTCAAACCAAGTCCTACTCTTCACTAATCTCATCCTCTCATTGAAAAACGCCAGGCCCTCTCAGTCAGATGGCCTTGGTCAGTCTTCATAGAATCACAAAATGGTTTAGATTGGAAGGGATCTTTAAAGATCTTCTTGTTCCAACCCCATTGGCTTCCCTGGCATGGGTTTTAAGCTAAAATCCCTTTTTTCTTGATTCAGCCTTTTATGATGCATCTATTTTAACTAGTTCAGAAATGGTTTCTCAAGCCAGCAGAAAAATCAAGCTGTCTTCTTTACTTCCAACAAGCACATTCAATGGTTTTGCCCTTGTGATAACTACTGTCCATTCTTGTCACAGCCAGGATACATATAATTCACTTTGATCGTTTAACTCAGCAATATGACAGAAAAAGACATCTCTCTATTTTATAGCAAAAAACCCCCCAACCCTTACAAAAGGGCTTCTTCTGTCAAGTTTCACTACAGCAGCAAAACGAAGTGGCTCTCTTCCATTCCCATACCTAACACAAGCGCTATACAGATAAGAAAACAGAGGTTTTACAATGAACTGGACAGACTGCTGCACACCAACAAAGCTCTGGGGAAATTAAGAACGGAAATAAGCATTGTATAACACACAAAAAAGGCAGAATTCAATGTAATGTTCAATGCGCATCTCGGAGTCGGAGAACTTTGCCAGATCCTCTCTGTCTCTTAAAGAAACATCATTCCAAGAGTAGCTGAGCACCGCAGAGTGACCATGGGCTCCACCAGAAGTCTGTGAATCTGTTCCCAAGAAGCTCCCAACTGTGCTTCAAAACCCAAGACGACTGCCATTTAAGGTTCTCCAGGGCTGAAAGCACTTACACATAAGATTTTCCTCTCACAACCAGGAACACCAGGACCCAGAAAGAGTTCCAGCTGATTTTCCAAGCAGTGACTGGCTTTCTCAAATACAGCTGCTTTCTTCATTAGAAGACTAAAAATAGTTCTGCTCCTAGCAGGCTGACTTCCTTTTAAGCATTCTGCCATATCCATGTGTGTATTTCATTCAGGGTTTCTGCATGTCTACGCCACTGTGATTCTATTTCAGCCTTTAAGTACATTCAAGAAATTTTTCATTTCCCTCTCCCATATTCACTCCAGATGTCTTGAACTGTCCAAAACTGTTTCATGTTAGGAGAATTTGTAGGGATATTCTGGCATTCACACTGCTCCCATCTGCTTCAGTATTTTCAGGAAAGATCAACTTTCTTCCCCAACTGTTAGTGATATGGATAATGATTTTATGTTTAAAAAAAAAAAAAATCTGTGATTAATGGTAGATGTTTTACTTGTACCTTGAGCAATAGTTAAATCCTGCGATATCAGACTTTGACTTTTTCCCCTTGAAGAGATGCTGGAGTAAGAAACCTGAAGAACTGAAGGACATCCTGTGTCTGAGAAAACATACTGCAAAAACAGTAAACACTTCTTCATAATGTTGTGCCAGCATTTGAGAATCTCATTTTGAAAAGACATACTGAATGTGAGGTGGAGAACCATGGGAGCACACCCTGCAGTGGTCCTTTCAGCCTCAGCCACCTTGTTTCCCACATCAAGGGGAAACTGGGTGCTGTCACTCTTTTCTAGCTCACGTGGTGGGTGTGAAAATCAAAGTGCAAGAGAGGATGTATGAAGGGAGGAACCAGGGGAGGGATATACCCCTTGACTCCCCTTAATGAGAAGTTAGCATGTGCAGATTGTTCTAGATGCTCCAGTTTAGACCTAAAGAAAAGTCTGTGGCATATTCAGCCCTGAGGGAAAATGCCCACTGTTGGACAGTGTATTAAAAATTCAACTGACGCACTCACCAGAGGTAGGCAGTCTTAAAGAAAAGCATTTCCTTCTACCCCAGGGAAGCTTCAAACTAGAGACATCATACCCAGCCTCTGCCAAGCTTGCCCACTGAAGTCAATGGAAAGGTTCTTCAGGCTCTGGTAACCATTCCTGCCTCCACGTAAGTTCATGGTTATCCCATTGATATAAAAGGATGCAGCCCTTCAGACAATAGATAAAAAGTTTCTTCACTGAGAAGATGAGTAAAAAATCCATTTGGGATCAGCTCCGTGGTGTCCAAGTCCAGCAGAGTTGAATCCCTCTGCCTTAGCAAGGGCAAGGCAACTTCAACCCATCCCAGAGCTCTTTCTCTTGAACCCTGCAGCCTGACCCTTTACTCCAAACATGATACTTTGTAATGATGGGAACACAGATGAAACAAATAAATAATTTTAACTCCTAAAATTCTAACCTGAGGTATATTTACTTTTACAAGGTTTTGGTCATAAATATGATGTGTTTCACTGAATCTGTACAGGATGAAGCAGGGAAGCAAAATGGATCATAGTACTCAGGATATTTCTGGATGAAAAGTATGTGCATAAGCATTATGAAATTTTGGTAGTATTTCTGCCCATCCTTAATCTTCCTGCAAGTGTAGGTGTGTTATCTAATAGATTTAAAGTACAACCTTCCTAATAGAAATAAACTTGTTGCAAAATTTTTATACAACAAAAGATAATTAAGAAAGAAGTCCAGGACTCTCTTTTTTCTTTTTTTTTTTTCTTTTTTTTTTTTTTTAAGAAGGTTGGATTTCAGTGATGTGGATTGCTAAATATATCTGAGAATGCAAAAGTATCCACAAACCCTTCCAATCCTATTTACTTCTAGAAGAGTTGAGGTTGGTCGTAACCTCCCAGTCTTGGGTCAAAAGTTGTTCTGAGGATGGTATCATTTTGGACTTTTTGAAGAGGAAAGGGAAAAGGGAAATTTTACTGATACCCTGGTGGCATTATTTAAAATAAAATATGATAAATGATATCTACCTCCTCCCTCAAATGTACACTAGGTACATCTCTACAGGGTAAATAAATAGTCCTGGCCATTTTCCGTGATACTAGAAAATGTAGGGTTTGGCTCTTATTTCTTCTTAAATAGAAAATAGCTCACAAGAAGGCTAACACAAGTAGAAAGAAAATCTGGCCGTGTTTTGCTCCAAACTCTGCTGCTGCACTCCTTGGTAACTCCAACCATGAACAAAATTTGGCTTGCTGTTATCTTTTCCCTCTAAATGCCTCATTCTGACCATACAACTATTCTATTTTCTGATTAAACATTACATGGAGTGTGTTAATTTCTGCTTCAGCTAATTTAGCTATACTAAATGCAAATGCTTCCTGTACTTATGAATACAATCTGTTCATAGTGAATAGTTTTGAAGATTTGGATGAGTTAAAACAGCAACAGTATCCATGTGGGAACAATCTTCCTTGGACAACTCTTATGCATTGATTCATAAATTCTTTCCATAGGAAATATCTGTGGAAAATCTCCAACACATCCAGAAATGCACAATTCAGTTTCTTGAGTTATTAAGAGTTCTTAATACTTACTGCTTCTCCCTTTATTTCTTAATTTATATAAGCATTGGCCATTGAGTTCACACGAGACCCCTTTATGCTTATTTTCCATTATTATAGAATGTCTGTTTTTAATAACAGCAATAACATCTGTCATTAGTACAACCACATAAACCTATTAAAAAGCAACTTCCAACTCTAAAATACCTAATTTCTGCATATAATGGGTGTGCTAAGGCACCTCTTCACCTGCTGTTCTGCATGTCTGACGTACTCTGGGATAAAGACCAAGTTCGATTATGAAACAAGTATGCCATTATCTGACTTAGAGTACAGAATTTCAGGAAATCTTGAAAAACACTCAGCCTTGTGAGCTGTGAGGGTGGGAGCACAATGGTAAACCTGCAAGTGAACTTCTGAGACCCACGGCATTCACAATCCAGAAAAAATGGAGCAGAAGAGCAAAGGGGGTGAGTATGGCTACTGGGATGTCAGAACGTGCCCAGTTGATCACAGACATTAGAGGCTGACGGGTTGGGTTTTTTTTTCCATTCCAAGAGTACATTTTGGAAGTGCAAGCCCTGTGCTCAGTTGTCCAGAGCAGAGAAGCAGCCTGCTCTGGCAGGCCCAGAGCAAAACCACCACCTGGGTGGTTTTCTGATCATCTCTGGCAATTTGTCACGTACTTCTGCCAGAGGAGCTCGGCTGTTTATGCTAGATTTTGTAGAGACTCCTCTGGTAGCCCCTGTCCATCCAGCCACTGGTGCAGCAGTGCCATGTGTTGCCTTGACACGATGAGGAGTTCTCCTGCAACTGAATTGAGTTCTACCAACCTTGCTTGTGATGTGGTCCCCCCAAAGGAGTCCAAGTCTTTCCTGAATTAAAACTTACACAGACTTTATAAGAACTTTAGGCAACTGAAAGCAAATTGCAGCTAGTCACGAAGACAGAAGAAGAAACTAGTACTTATGGTCTTTGTGGTTCCAGCAATAATTTTTTTGTCATGATGGCACCTTTTTAAAATCCTTTGTCTGTGAAAGAAAAAGCTAAAAGCTTAAGATCTTTTCACAAAGCATTTGTCCTCTGATGTTTGCATTTGACAGACGCCAGTTTATTCAGTATTTCTCTCTCTTTTATTTTCTGCCGTCTTCCTTATGATTCCACTGCTCAACACTCAGGCAGGCTCAGAAGTACAAGTTTCAAGCCTAGTGGATGTTGCAGCTCTCATCTCTGAGCAGCATTTCTCTCATGTTTTGAACAATTCTTGACCAGCCATTCCTCTCCAGGTTAGACCAGTAACTACAAATAGCATCAGATTTCTCACCTCCCAGACCAAGACAAGACTGTAGCTCATTCTTCGTCTTTGCAGGAATGTTGTGGCAGCAGAATTCTTTGGGTAAGCATTCTGTGTGTTTCTTTTAGAAACCAAATTAGTCATATGCAGAGTATGTCTAGAGTGGAAAAAAGCCAAAGATCAAAGTCCTTTTTCAGATCTAGCTATGTCAGTTGAAGAAGATGATCTTTCCAGTTGCCTCTTACCCTTGCCAGAGGTTACAGCAAGCTGACCTGCTCATGAGTAAGTGTACTTCAGGCAAAATGAGTGAAGTTGACCTAAGATGCTTAAATATTTAGTCTTTGTTCACTCAGTTTATCTTGACTTGAACAGGTTTATGAGACTTCAGCAGGTTTATGAGTGCCCCTGTGATGGTGAGCCACGGGTCAGAGGAGACAGTTATCTCTAGCGTGGGTAATACATCTCCAGCCATGAGCAGGATTTAAGTAGCAACCTTACCAGCTGGCAGGGCAATTTGCAAGACAGAATATGTTTTTCCACAGTTCTGGACTAGTGTAAATATTCTATCATCAGTATAGTTCCTTCCTTTCCCTCATCGGATTATCCTAGTAGTACAAGCAACTTTACACAGTATCATCACATTTGCAAACCCTGGTCCTCACTGGGGACTTCAACCATCCTGATACCTGCTGGAGGGACAACACAGCAGGCCAATAGGTATTCTAGGAGGTTTCTGGAGTGCATGATTGGCAACTTCCTTCCTCAAGGGACAGAAAAGCCAATGAGAAGAGACACTCTGCTGGACCTCATACTCACCAACAAAAAGGGGCTCATTGGGGATGTGAATATCAAAGTCAGCCTTGGCGGAAGAGACCATGAGATGGTGGAGTTCAGGAACCTAAGGGCAGGGAAAAGAGTGAAAAGCAAGCTCACCACACTGGACTTCAGGAAAGCAGACCTTGGCCTTTTCAAAGATCTGCTCAGAAAAGTCCCATGGGATAAGGCCCTGGAGGGAAGGGATAGGCTTAATGACTTGTTGAGGGAGCTGACAGATGTCATCACAAGATTGGGAGAAGTGCATGATGACGGTGAAGGGAAGCAAATGTCACTCCTGTCTTCAAGAAGGCCAAGAAAGAATACCCAGAAAACTACAGGCTGATTAGCCTCACCTTGAACATGGGAAGGTGAGGAAGCAGCTAATCCTGGGAACCATTTCCAGGCACATTCAGGACAAGAAAATCATCAGGAGTACATAGCACAGCTTCACAAAGGGGAATATGTAGAAGGCTGAACTTTAATTTCTTCCAGGTTATAAATAAATTTTAAAAAATTGAAATTCCTTGGTAGGAAATGGTCTCTGTGCTAAGTTCATAGAGCATTTTTCTTAAACTCTCAGTAGATCCTAAGCAGTTCAGCACAATTCTAATAGCTGTGATTTCAGGGGTGAAGGAGACTGTTAAGAAATGTCAAAGATTACCTTCCATTAAGCTTGCCAGTTTGTAAACATGAAAGAAAACACACATGGCATTTGGCTATGCCCTGGTACTTGCTGATCAGCCTAAGCAAAAAGCAGGTATGACAAGTGCTCTCATTTAGGTTGTAGTCATTACCTCATGCTTCATCCCTTCTGTTGATAGCAACCTTGTCACACAGCCAAACAAACAACAACCAGCATAAACAAAATCGATCATTCTCCTCCTTATAGTACAGGAACGTACATAATAAAACCCATCAATTCCCACAGAGATACACTTTGAAACAGTTAAGTTGCAGCTACGAAAGAGAGACATAAAACAAAAATAAGCTAAAAGCATCTAAAGCTACTCTGTTGAGATGTCTGCGGCTGTAAATGGGTTAGTTTGGCTTTTTGAGTTACAGTTTACAGACACATCTATACAAGATTATAGTTATGAGTTACTGTTGTTTGTGTTTAATAGATTTTTCTGCTCTGTGGTACTGCAAGTTCCTAGTCTGGAGTTTTGCTTCTTGCCAGATCTAATCAGCTAATACTATGTTTTACAATATTTGTTAGCTACTACATTTTGGATTCTCAAACCTAGGAATGAAGGAGTGATACAAATTTGATTTGATTATGTGAAAACTGTCTCTATTTTCATCTGTTTGCACTATACATATATTTCCCTTTCAAAAGTCAAGAGGCTTACGCTTCTCCTGTATCTCATAGAAATATTTTAATATCCCTGTTTAGATGAAATTTAAAGTATAGCTGACTGCATTGCCTTAACTTTACATATTACTGCCTTCTTGGCAGCTCTTACACAGCTTCTATTAGCCTTTAGCTAGTCCAGGGACCTATCTCAGAATCCTCTTTCATGCAAATAACTCTTAACAAATGCTGATACATGTGAACTCTTGCTCACCCAGTGATTGCCTTAATTGATAATGGCATTATGAAAAAATCTGGAACATCACCTTTGAATAGTGCCTGCTTTTATTATTACTTTTTAAATCTCTTCCACTCTTGCTGAATATATGGCTACTGCCCAACAGGATCTATAAGCAGTTTGGTGGAAAGCACCTTTTGTTTTAATCAAATTGGACTTTCAGTGACACCAGGAATGGGAATTAGTAAGGTATCTTTGCTATGGCTCTGCCTAGTCACCCCTGAGAGGCAGCTCTTGAAACACCATCACTAACCTGAACAAAGATTGGGACAGCACAGTGATGAACTTAACATTAGACATAGAAATCTACAGGGCAACTTCCCTCTACAGAGTCCACAAAATCAGGCTTAATTTGAGAAATATGATTTGTACTTCACTGTAAATTTAAATAAATAATACCTATGTCATCAGAACAGCAGACCATTTATACCACCTCTGTATAAGAACAGCACTATCAGAAAAAAACTGAGAAAGTCTAATTTGGAGTTTATAAGAGGTATAAAATCTGTAAGGTCAATAAACAGAGCTTTTGTGTGGTGCAAAGGACTGCTGGAAAAATTAACGTGAAATTAAAGGGTGCAATTTCCAACAGGAATCAAGCAACTTTTAGCACAGACTGCAGATAAGCAGCGCAGTGATAGTTTTATGTGGTTTTACTAGCAGCAACCAAAGACAGGGAAAAACTAGTGCTGGGAAAATTTTATCCATCTTAGTAACTCAGTTCCTCTTTGTACTGCTTGTCTCTCAAAAGCACGTATTAAAGTACCGCAAAGCGCAACACATGACACTGATCAGCTTCAAACATCTGTTGTGTGGCACATGGAAATGCACGCCACAGAATTTCTAAGGAAAGCTGCCTCGTAAATACGCAGGAAAGCTTTACTGATTCTCTTCTGTAGGGAATTAAATTCAACTAAAAGTCACAATTTTGAAAAATCGGGGAAAGTATATATGGAAACCAGGAAACAGCAGAAGCTTCCCCCCGCCCCACGCCTTCTTAACACGTTCACATTCAACACCCAACAGCTGCTTATTCCATTGCCCCATCAATCACCCCACAGGGCCTGATGAGGGTATTTCAGTGACCGCTTGGTGAGCACGGATGTAGCCCAGGACCCTTCCCAGCTCTCAGCTCCCTCTGCCCACACCAGCAGTGGCTGCCAGTGCATTAAGATTAAGAGTGGTCATGCAGCACCTCCTCCCACCCAGCCCTGCTTCCCGATTCCTGCGGGAAGGAGATTCAGGCATGAGGTCGGGGCAAGGGGTGGGTGCTGGGAGCCCAGCTGAGCTGTGGCTGGCAGCGAGCTGCCCCTCTACTACATGTTTCACCAGTCAGCGAGTCAAGTTACAGCACGGTTCAGACACATGGGGTATGGCGTAAGCCAGCTAAGACTCGAAAGGTGATCAGCCCTGTCACTGCTACAAATTGAAACCATGATGTAAGCAGAGGAGGGGATGACAGCATTATTAATACATGACAGGGTAGCATCTGCAGAGTAGAAAAACCTTACTAATCAAAGTGGCTCTCTCTCCGCTGACCTTATCACTCGAGGTAAGCCAGCCAGAGGGCATAATCCCTTCTGACATTGCTTCTCTGCCTAGGTTTCCAGGGCAGGCCCTAAATACAAGCGAAACAGATGCCTATTCTGGGCAGCCAATACTTTTCAAAGGTGCTCGATGGGAACATCTGTAAATCCCTTGATCACCTTGGTATTTCAGAGACCAGCCAGGCTGTGGGCAGCACAGCTGGGTGGCGGGGCAGCATCATTGCCGGTCCCTGCAGCCAGCACCATCTCACTCCACCAGCCCTGCAGCTCACAGCTGGCCACCCACCGAATCCCGAGTGGTTTCTCTGATGTCTGAGCTAAACTTTTATATGCCTATCAATGTGTAATGCCACAATTTATTCCGTGATAAGCATTTGATATTTATATAACCGGAGATGAGAGAGAGAAAAAAAATCTGTCAGAAATAGCTTTACAGATGAGTCTTCTCATTGTCTAACAAGCTTTTCATTGTTTTTAATTTTCATTTCTCTCCACGGTTCAGGGCACTTTGAAAAAAAAAAAAATCTATTCAGCAGTTTCCCACTCATAATTCAAGAAAGAGTCATGTATTATAATAGAGATAATTAGCTTTGACTGAAAATAATAAGCTTGGCACCAAATATCCCCCACTACTGCACAGAATAACCATTTATCGTCTTATATACTCTCCATCAAGCCTAATTACTGCAACAGTAATTACTAACCTGTTGAAAGAACAAAAGAAAATGCAACTAGCTCTGCACTGAAATAAGGAGAACATTGATGATTCTAATAAGAAGCTCTTCGTTTCCCCCTCTTAGAGTACATTTACCTCCCATTTAGATCCTGCCTCAACACATACGCTTGGAACCTTCCGAAAATAAAATACATTCAGAAATAGTCTGATTACAACAGTTAGGTCCCATCCGTCTGGGCCAGACGTCTGTTTGGTTGGACTGAAGGAATGACACTGATTTTTCGATGTCTGGGAAGTCAAGACAGTAGTGCCTGTCCCAGGCTGCGTGCTGTGACATTGCAGACTTCCATATGCTGGACAGCTTTGCTTGCCTACTTTTCTGCCCCACCAAACCCCTCCCTGGCTTCTATTCTGACTCTTCTCAACAGATACAGTGCCAATCATGCCGAAGTGTGACAGTAAAAAAAATTAAACAAATGCAGCCCTCTGTGTTCAAAGAATAACACGTGCTTAAAGGGCTTGAAGTATAATCTTTATCTGCAGAAGTGTACTGTGTTCATCACAGTGTTTCTCCCTAGTTCCATACCTTCCAACTGCTTAAATTCACCCTTACAGCTTCACCTCTGACAGCTGTATAACCCCTGGAACAAAGCAGCAAGGGGCAGCACTAACTCTTTTGCCTGCTCAAGGTATTCCCCTGTCATAAAAGAGCCTATATTTGGGACAGCTTGTCCAGCTACCTGAGAAAGAAGCGGGAAGTTGGTTTCCTTATGTCCTGTTCTGTCCAGGTCCCTGAATGGGATGGATCCCTTTGTCTTTGCCAATAGGAGCTGAAGGAACTCGGTGCCTTCCAGACGCCATCAGTACTTTACAAAATCCGGACTGCCAAAGTTGTTATGCTCATTGAATCCAGGAACTGGAATAATGCCACACAGCATATGCAAGCATTCACGGCTAATCAACCCAGCTGAAATTTCGGATATTGAATATTCTCTGGGAAACTGTTCACAATCAATCCACAGCCTGTAAACAACACAACCCTCCCACCTCCAAAAGCCCCAACAAGCTATAAAGTAATTCACTGCATAAATACAACCAAAAAATACAACCTAGAAAGCCTCAGAACCACTAATCTGAAGCACTCAACAAGCATGAGCAACACTGCCTCAAATAATGAGACTGGTTTAAATCAGGAGAGGTTCGGGGATTTTGTGAGTTCTTGACTTCTTGCCCCCTGCATTTTAAAGCCTTAGGGTCATGACATTTCAGAGCTTTATCACCAGCACGACAAGGCCTAGAAATTGCCCCCCCCCACACCTTTTTAAATCGGTGCTTTTCTTCCCCCATTTGCGCTATCCCAGATCGTACAAACTTTAAGAAGAATGCAACAAAGACTCCAAGATTTGCTTCCAACTGGTGTTTTCTCTTCCTCCAGTGGACGTGCGCTGCTAGAAGGCATTCAGGTAACCAGGAGGGGGCTTCCCAAAATGATGTGAATACTAACAAATGCAGAAGCCATGACACTCACGGTTCTCCCATGCAAAGTTAAAGGGGGTTGGTATATTTTCAAAATAAAGAGGAAATTTCGCAGCTTAATGGCTATGTTATTGGTGGGTTCGGAGGCATAAAAGGATAAAATCACCAATGTTTTCTACAGCCTTTCCTTGGCTACAAGCAATACATCAGTATATTATTAATATAAGTAAACACATTCTTCCTCCCAAAAACCTAAATGTAATTTGATTAGATGTTTGAACATCTCATTAGTGAATTTTTAGGAGATGCTTGTAGCAGGATCAGAGCATAACAGCTACTTACGTTGTAAGTAAAAACTTAAAACATCAGTAATATTTTCTTGATGAAACTACTGAGAGGCATATCCAATCCCTACCTAACAATGAAAAAGGCCTTAAAATTTTTAGTATGCCATTCACCATTTAGAATAACACAAAACCAGGCAAGGGCACCAGAAGCTAATGGAACGACTCAATTTTGCCCACCATTAAAATATTCATTTATGACACCATTCTGCATGCCACCATAAATTTCTCCTGCTAACTGAAAAAAACCAACCCAACAACTCAAAATCGCTTCAATGGGATTTAAAAAAATATTCAGTTTTCCCACCTTCCTGATTAATTTCTTGTTTAACTGCTAAACTGCATTTTTCCCAGTTCTTTTCCAACCAGCACTTCTCTGCAATGCACACAGTATATTTGCTAAATGGACCAACAAAAAAACCCAAAAAACCAAACCCCACCAATTGTGAGTTATAGGCATTGCTCCATATGGAGAATGGCTATATGGGTCTTCAAAGACAACAGGCCTTTATTATGTCTATGATTTACACAGTTTGACTTGGTATTCTTCCGGAAGCCTGCTTTCACATACTCCAAACTAGTTGCTTTATCCTGCATGAGTCACAGTGAAAAAGCCCACTCAGGAAAAATATCCAAAGAAAACACAAGCAAGCTAGTCAGCCGAAAGTAGGACAGGCCTATGCCAAAACCAGAAACTCAAATATATCCGAACTTTGGGAATATAGACCTTAACTTCAAATGTATTCCTCATGTCTACAGCTGGTCTCAGGTGGGTAATTTGCGTAATTATTTCTACTTGTAATTACGTTGTTTGGTCACTAGTGCCTTTTGGCTGTTTTGATGCTTTCAGGAAAGGAAGTGGTTTCTGGAGACAAAGAGAAATGGAGCATAACTCATTCCTCATTGCTTTCCTTCCTAATAACTACTTCTTTAAGGACTTTGGAGAGTCTCACCACCCTGATTCCCAGACACACTCCAAAGAAGTCACAAAAATGTTTCTGACCTACCTCTACAGGTGTACAAATCTGGCTTTTTTCTAAACAGAAGCTCCAGGACTCAAGACATTAAATTTACAAAGAATCTTCAGTTTTGCATGCATCCAAACTTCCAGACAAATCTAAAAGAGAAAGATAGGGTTTTCTTTTCAACATAAGCATCCTTAGCATCTGATGATCTTTTGCCTGAATTTTCTCTTCAGGACCAATATCTCTGTTAAAAACAGTAACTCTATGCAGAATAGGTGGATTACTGGGTTATCTGATGCAAACACAGTTTTCACAACAATCCTATTTTACAGCATGAGCCACACATGAAGAGTATTTCATAGATTTATATAGAAAGGGATGTTATATACTTTCAGTTCAAGGAGCTTTGTGAATTAATCTCAAATTCTTCTTTCCCCTTTAGAAGGATTCATTAATGATATAAGATTGGCTACAATGAGAAATGCATTACAAAGAACTTTTCCAAGATATAACTGCCTAGACAGCTGATTCAACAGGACATACAGAACTGAATATGGAGAATATCCACACATGCTTGTAGATGGAAATGAAAGTTCTCACCTTCACAGTTAATACAGACCTCTTTTTCATATTATTTTCATACCTAGACTCATGATTCAGTCTGGAACATCTTAACAGTTTCACCCTCTTCTGGCTTCACAACTTACCCTACATGAAAAATGCAATGACTGACACGTCTCTAGGATTTTATGTGCATTCTTTCAAAAAATTTTGCTTATGGTCAGAGGTATTGTAAAACTCTCTCTGTGAACAAAGCCATCAGCTCATCTGGAAGTTCTTACTCATAATTAAAAAAAAACAACCAAGTGAATGAGCATGTGCCTTTTTGAGATTCTGTGTTACATAGAAATAGCGTGCTACAGTCTTGCTTTATCAGGTAGATCCTAACTGGCTATAATTTGGCTTTGGCAATGCTTGGCTGCGGCTGGCCACCTGATCTGTATTCACTCACTCTCTTCCTCTCCTGAAAAAAAAGGTCAAACATTAAAGTCCTTGTCCAGCTATTCAGACTGGTGCATCTTTCTTGACCTAACACTTTCAGTCTAAGCGCATCTTAAGGCAAAAATTGAACCTGAAGAAGAACTGATCAGTACATAAGGAAATGATGCCACCCACCAGTTTCTCCAAAGAACAACATACAGCTTTCTTTCATTCTGCTTTGCTGTTTTAATCACAAAGTATTACAGTTTTTGCCCACATATTTGCTGCATAATTAAATCCCTGCCTCTGCTTTAATCCACACAAGACTTTCAGGCTCCCCCTTCCTCCTAGTACTGCAACCACGTCATCCCATGTCTTTTTTCAGTTTCTTTTCCCAAATAGGTCTGTTTAGCCAAAATCTTGAAATCACTGCCTGCTCCTTGTCACTAAAGGTATCTTCCACAGGGCTGCTCCAGAGATTAACATCAAGAGTATATAGATATAATGAGGTCTTTACATTTCCCTGCTCTAAACAATACTGCAGTGGTCTGACACAGGTATAAGGGTTTCCGTTGTCCTCTGTGAAAACATTTAACACTATCCCTTCCTTCTTCCAAATAAGAAATCATGTATTGCTTGAAGTTTGACTAGTCACTCCATAAAGCAAACATATCTTCCTCAATTAATGTGCCTACATCAGCCAAGAAAGCCTGGCTCCTTTCACTGGCACTCCTTGGCTTCCAAGCATCCTGAATCAATCATCTTTCTTATTTGGAGTAATTATGGATCTGAAGCTCCATAATTTAACTTCAGCTACCAAGTTCAGACCTAAGGTCAGCTCTACTCAAAATGACCAAAACTCCTGGGTCCATCAGGTCACTGAAACACGTTACAAACTCATGTTATCTGGGTCCTTTTCTCAGTCAAGTTTGTTTCATCTGAAACAGATAACTAAAGAAACCCTCAAAATCACTATCAATAGTATAAAATCTGATTACAATGCTGTAAGCTTCCACAGCTCCGTGTGCACAGTGTCTCTTTTTAAAGTCTGGGCTGCTGTGGCACAGAAAGGGAATTAACACCTCTTCTCCCATGACAGGGTGGTTGCTTCAAGCTAATACCGACCAACACTAAACACGGCTGAGTAGTGTAGCTTGTAACAAGTAAACAGCCACAGTGCTGCCAATCCTATAACTTTCCTATATCAGAACATCCAGGAAAACTATTTTGTATCTCCTACAAATACCATTTTGAGGATATATATCACAGTTTTACCAGAATATCCCAGTCAGAGAGCAACAAGTTCTGAGAAAGCTCCATAGACTTTTTTTATAGCTATATGAGAGGTAGCTGAATTTAGAGTCTTAACACACATTAAAAACTGACAGCATGAAGGAAATATAAAGCAGGGAGAAGCATTCTGAGACCTGCAGGTAGGTGAGCTACAGCTGGATTGCTACACATGGTGTGTGTGGGGCTGTGACTTCACATAGGGATCCTTAGAGCAGAAGTTACTGCACACGCAGTATTCTGGAACAATCAGAGCTGTCATAACAACAGGGAAAACAATTTAGTTTACATCTGTCTCTCAGAGGGTCTTCAGCTCCGGCGTTTCAAAGACTTCTCTGAAAACAGAAATACTAAGTCCAAGCCATGTGAGTATGTTGGAGAACTTTTCCATGAGATCACCAAGCCTTAGATGCAACGATGTAAGATTCCCACACACAGCTTCTGGTCAGAACAATGCCCACCCTGCTCTAGCTATACTAGCTTTTGTCTGCTTTTGTGACTTAAGTGAAAGGTGAAAAAAAAAATCCAAAAACCATGTGCTATGGCCTCTTTTGCCTGCACCTCACCACCTTCTCCATGCTTCTTCCAGTCAGAGGGAGCAGTGCTGTGTCCAGCAGAAACAGGACCACATGCCTGGAGAGACTGCAACCCAAAGCATAACCCACCTTCCAGTGGCTGTGAGCGCGCCTGTGCTTTGCTAATCCAAAGCCCACCCAAAAGTCTCTCGATGGAACCACCTTAACCCCAGACTCTGCCTGTCCCTCTCTGAGCCAAGCATAAATACTGCTTCCAAACAGGGCTTGTTCTGCCTGTGAAGTTGAAATAAACAGTGTTAGAAAACAGGTCCATCTGGAACCGAGAGCACTGAAACACTGTTTTTCTACTTTTCTGGATCCCCAGAGTATCTGGGACTTCTGATGCATCAAGGAAGAAAGCAGGTATTTTAAGCGGCCTTTTAACTCACTGGCTAGATAGGGCCGGGGGGAAAGGGGTCAGAATAGAAGCCGGCTAACAACGAAATCTGTGAACTCTGACTTTCTGTCTGAAGATGAAAGCTGAGTTAGATGATTTTTGCTATAGATGTCATTAAGGCAGCTTTTAAGGCTACCCCGTTTGAACTCTCGCTTGGCCTTCAGTTCTGTAAACAACCGCCGGAGGGAGAGTTAAGCGAGGGGAAGCCCAAAAAAGTAAGGAGCATTTTCAGCAGTGGAGAACATTGATCATAGTGAGAAACCATTCATGCCCTGAAGGGCCATCAGCTGTCACTATTTCCCTGGCTCCAGAGCCATATTTAGGTGCCTAATAGGAGTTAATTAACATATTCATTAAAAGGTGGGTGGAGCTGAGTCAGTCTAAACAGATAGGGAACACTGGCATCAAAATAGACTAATTAACATAATTTGAACCTGTCTAAACTCACAATTGATAGCAAACACAGAAACTGCAGCATCATATCAGAGAACTGGCATAAAATTTATTTAATTCAGTGTGCTTCCAATGAGTGGCCAGAAACTAGCACATAGTATTACCTGAAGTGGTCAGTTAATGAATAATTGGTGCATAGGAACAGTGGCTAATAGATGAAAGGCTTATTGCATTTTGAACTAACAGTTCTTTGAAACAGTTTGAATCTCATCTAAAGCAATTCTGGATGATTTTTATCCTCAGAAGCATCTGTAGATAACTTGTGGCGATGCCTTCCACAGCCTTAATATGTATTATATAAGGCCGCATCACTTAAATCAAGTTTCCAGTATTCAGATTGTCTCTTCATGCGATTAGAAAATGAATAGCTCCATTCAATTCATGCTTTTATATCATTCATTAAATTAATTCTTCATCAAAAAGCTGAAATTTAGTTGTGGACATGGACTAAATTCAGAGAGATCCTGAGTACTCTTGCTCATAGACAGATAGACTTCACTTCCACTGAGCCCCCAGTTGCCTGATATAATGCCCCATGGAATGACAGATCCTTATTAGAAAGATTTTGCTATAGCAGATACTGCATAATTTCATCTTCTAAGTCCACTCTTAGGATGAGCACGCTAAAAAAGAAAAAGGAAGAAAAAAAAAAAAGAGTTAAGTCCATAAACAGCAATTAAAAGAAAAAAAGCTGCTAGTATCATACTGTGAAGAAGCAGTGGAAAGGAAAGCAGAGAGAAAATGGGCCCAAGTGAGATCTAGCAAACAGGAATGAAATCTCACTTGCTGGCATGTGCTTCGGTAAACAGGTTGCATACTATACGCTGCTTCCCCACCACATTCCAATTCAAACGCTGCTCACATACGGAGTGTGAATGTTCTTGTTCAAATCCCATAAGGTTTTTATTTCCTTTGCTTATTGACAAAACAGTAAAAACACTATGTTGAACAATTTTGCTACAAGAAAACAGCAGTTTGTCAGAACGATCGAACAAGGCATCCCTCAATGGGAAAGAACACAATGCTATTAGGCAGTGGAATATAACACAGATAGTTCATTATACGGATATACTGAGAGATTGCATTATTTTCTCTGAAAAGGTAGCATTTACACAAGTTACACAGTATTACAGGCATATGAAAATTACATGAAAAGGGAGTAGAGAATGATGTTGAGAGGTTAAGTGGGGTGTTCCCCTTTATCTCCTCAGACGATACAAAGCAAGCTGATACTCAAGGAAACTGAAAGGCAGTGAATTTACCAACAACAAAAGGAATTCTTTTATTCAGTGCATGATAAATAAGCGATGAAACCTGCAGTCTTGAGACGTTATTAAAGCCAAGAGCTTATCGAGATTCTAAATGAGATTTTTGTATATGCACACAATAGGAAAGCTGACAGTAGCTCAGAGAGGTAGGTTCTTTTGAAAATTTCCAACGAGACCTAGAAGCTAAAGTTCTCCCTTCAAAACTGATTTAAGCACATGGTGATTACATTCACTTGATTAAGCCCTGCTTCCATAATTGACTTCATCATTCAAGACTGTGCTGGTGCTGAGAGCCTCTTAACTGGAACTCATCCTACTCTTGTCCTGCCTCTCTGGGTGACAAATCCAGCTAGCGTTCATCTGTCTGCTCCTGGTTTTCCATGAAGACATAATTTGTGGTACCTACATCTGTTGTAACCTCAGGGGACATGACTGAGGTGGTTGTTCACTGGTGAATTCTTCCCAAGATACAAGCCCTACACTTCTATAGAGGTCAGAAAGAACTGTGGTTGAAGGCAGAACTTGGCCTCCGAGATGTGCTGGCAATAGGCTCTGCAAGTGTTAAGGGCTTTAAAGGCCATGCCGGATTCTTGTCTTCATTTTTTAACTGCTTTGACAGAGAATGGCAAAATATTACCATGCACAAAATTACTGTGAAGTGAGATGGGACTTGAATTAGACAGGGAATTCAGCAAGCAGCAGATTCACCAGTGAATGCAGCTTGCATTATTCCCAAGTATTTGCAAATGTATGTTGAGCTCACCAGCTGGTTTAATCTAGCAACGAGTATCCTATTTGGGTAAACTATTCACAAAACTGTTACTCAGAATTACCCATTTATAAACTACCCAAGCACCTAGGATAACTAATTTTTCTGGCTAAGGACAACAGATCCCATATGTTTGGGAAGATCCCTTTGCCAATATCCTACCAGCTGCTGCCACTGTGCTGGGGTACCCTCAGATTCTCCTCCCTTTTGCACAAATAAGCAATCACTAGCAGAGGAACCTGCTTCCCCTTGCAGAGAAGGGCCCTAGCCATATGGTTGCTTTCATTTCTCCCCAGTTCAATTCTCTGCCTCTGTTCCATGTAGCAGAATCTGGAGCTCTCTTGAAGCCTCTTGGTTTAGATAGTTACAAACATTTAACTGCTCATTAGCTAAGGGCTCAGGTGTCAGGGGATGGGTGTCTAAGCTTCTGTTCTTGCTGTTCTACTGTTCACCCAGCAATACCTAATAGCATAGCAGCACCAGCAAAGAAAACAGAATTTCAAAGTCTCTTAAAGAATGGAGGAAAGTCCAAAATTAAATCTGTGATAAAATCCTGATTTAGACAAAGCTTTGAGGTGGACATGCCTATGTTTTCTCTTGCAGCAAGCTGCCCAACAAAGCCAAAAAGAATTTCAACTGAGAAAAGTCATAATTGAGATTACAAGCTACAGAAGTTTTTTAAACAGAGAAAACTCACAGCAACTTATATGCCTCTCTACAACCAGCCCACTGTGCACATACAGGCAGGTCCTTGGTTACACTTAATGCTGGGACTTGCCCTTTTCCAGGCTTAGGATTTCATGACAGAAGCTCAGTGTTAAATATGCCTAGACAATGCTGTCAAGTTCACTCACTACTTGCCTGAATCTGTATCATGTGCTAAGGGTCAAGCAAAACACATCCATCTGCTGTTGCTGCAGAAATGGATATGTGTTCCCTTGCAATTGGTCATAAATGAACTTCTTTTTCTATTACAGACAGAGCCTCTTATCCAAAAATAGGAACTAGGTCTTTGCTGTCTCCCTCCAAAACACCAGCTGGGTCCAGAGAGAAGTGTTTAAGGCCAGTAACAAGCACGCCTCTCCCACCTCGCCTGTTTCTTGAATAACTGTACCATAAATTCCATCTAAGTAGAGGAAATTACCTTTATGGCTCCATACTCATTACAGCACGTGTGTGGTCATACAGAAAGTACACAGTTGATTCCTCTGTCATACAGTTTACAGAAACAAAAAGAAAACTCTCACTGAAAAAGACAGAAGTAGTAGCATTAAGATGACAGAGACGGCTCTGTAAGAGCATCAGTTCGGGGTCATCTTGTTACTACTAAAAAGGTAATTGTCAGAGCACTTACACAAAGAATTAGTCCACATGCTGTCATCTCAGCATCATGCACACTAGCTTTTTTTATGTAGGCAACCTCAATCTGATCATCTCTTGAATGACCAGAGGAGAAAGTTTATTTATCCAACTAAGAAGCCACTGGCTCTGCTAAAGTCAAAGCTGAGGTGTCACCTCTTTGTGCTGAGGTTAAGCTGGGGGCCTTTTCTCTGTCAAAGTGACTACCGAAAACAGATTAATGCTACTTATTTGTGTCACAGTGCTGCTAAATGGTTTGATCAATTAATGTTCATGCATTGTTTTGAAGATGTAAGTATTCTTCTGAAAGTCTGTATCCATCTCTGTTGGCAGACTATTTTCAGCACTCAGATCACTTCAAAATAGCTATAGGAAATTCAATGCAACAAGGCTAGAGAAAAGTGAATGTGATTATCTGCTGAGTATACACATAAGGAGAGTAAATGGTTCAGACACAGGTACTCATGAGACAGATCCTGTTTGCTGCTCAGAATTATAACAACATTTTGGCAAAATATGGAGATTTGCCAGAAAGGTTAGCAGCCATGCTCTATTGTTTGACATTTTTATAATGTTTCCCCCTCCCCAAATGTGCTTGCCTTGACTGAATAACCTCTAATCTGCATTTATATTCTTGTATCTTTATCTATTATGCATTACAAGCACATGAATCCAACTCTCTGATCATACAGAGATGCTATTTAGAGTACACAAAACTTCCCTGGAGGGTTTCCATTTAGAGAAAGAAGCAGATTATCATAACTCTCATGCAATGGTAAAAAGAATACGAAAGGCTCAGCTATTTCCACTGCAGAGTATCAATGTCATTCATGTCCCCATTTTAATATATTCAAGTAGAGCAGCAGTCCTCCACGAAGAACTGGGAACAGGTTTCCAAGAACATCAGGTAGGAAATAGCTTTTGTTCCCTCTCCTGCTGTTGTCCAATTTAAACAGCAAAGGACTTCAGACCAAAATTTACAATAGTCTGTTATTCAGCTCACCTGCAGTACTACAATTAGTGACTTCAGAAGGTTACATGTTGCCTTTCATTTTCAGCATGCTTGGTCTGCACTGAGGGATAAAAAATGGCAACGTAATTAAATGATACGGTAATAATTGTACAGAGCAAAACAAAGGGGAGGAACTCAACTAAAGGAAAAAAATATTTTTCCATGTAAACTCATGCTGCTCACCAATTTCCCTCAGGACATTACAGCAAATTGTAACAAAACAAAGGTAACAGAGTCACGCTGAAGCACTTGCAACTCTCTTTTGGCAAGGGATGGAGAGCAGAACGGAAGCACTCGTGGGGGAGAGTTTTTCAATTCTGCTGGGTCTTATTCTTTGACACTCAATACTGTGTCATTTATGGGAACACACTTGCATGTTGGGTTCTCCCTATGGCCCAGATAGGAATCACTCCTAAAAAAGTTTGTTCCAGTAAGGAGAACACTTAGACTAAGTAGCTCTGTATATAGCCAGCTGGAAGCCCAACTCTTCAGAGTACAGGGTTGAAATTAATTCCTCTAGGACTCCATTACTATGCCTGGAGTAACACCAAAGATAACATTTTTTTTTTTATAAGTAGTAACTAGTTTTCTTTAATACACTTAAAAGATGTGCCACATTAGCCTTCTCTTTTGTGTTTTCATTGGGTGCTGCTCACTTTTCTTCAAGGAAGTTGCATCCAGTTAGACACAATGCATTAAACTGATCTAGTCCTATCACTGATTTCATAAGATGACTTGTAAATAATCATTCTTCATCGATCTCTCCTGGTCAGTCTCTTACCAAAACAGGTTATCAGACATGCCTCATTAAAGCAATCTCGTAAATTCAACTCACAGCGATAAAATCTCTGCCTCACAAGAATTTCCAAGTCTGTGACCATCTTTGCTAGCTGGAGGTCAAAGGCTCACGACACCAAACTAGGACTGTTCAGATAGCACGAGGCTGGTCCAATATGAATCTGCAGATAGGATGAACTAAAGTAAACAACAGATCAGACTGAACTGTCTTTTGACCCCTTCAGCTGATTTCTTCCCAGTATAAGCAAAGCACTCATGGCCATAAAAAGCCAGAAAAACTAAAATGATCCGTTAAAGGCCCTGTGGCCATACATCTAATGAAATTTAATGAAAAAGCAAATGGTTTGTGCCTTTTCTCAGCACTGACAAAGGCAGGAAGCAACTAGAAGCCTTATTTCTTCCACACCTGTTGAAATGTCTTGTGCTTTAATGAGCTAATGGGTATAAGCAGGGCAAAGTGGGGGAGGGTCCATGCAAAAGGAGTTTTTCCCTTCTGCTGCACCACCAGCCTTGTCCCAACAAGGCACAAGTTCTCAAAGTTGGGAGAATACGTTTTGTCATCTCAGCTTGTGTGGGCAGTGCAGCCATAATAATTGGTCCAAACACATGTTCTTGTCTGCACAAAAGCAGATCTTGGATCATCATCCCTGACTGCAGAGACTCACAGGTGAATGAGAAGCTTGCTGTTTGCCATCCTGCCAAAGAAGCCGTGCAGCTGCAGGAAACACTAGCAGGCCTTTCAAGATGGCCTGGCAGGTTAGGTTCTATCTTCTTCCTTAATGTACATGGCTTTTGATATTTTTAAAAATTTGAACTAGCACCATAGAGTGGCTGGCATAAACCCAGTCTCTTTTAGCTTTGCTGGTATTTGCTCATATTTCTACTAGGAGTTTCTTGCAGGAGTAGAGTCACAGAGCAGGACACAGTCACCACAAATACAGGAAGACCCTGGTCACCACGAAGCGCTGGCTGCAGCCCTCCATGCCGCTACCCTGCACGCTAAGAATGTCTTTCTAGAGAATCAACTTGGAGACGCCAGGCCTGATGAGATGCTTCTGGAGTAATTTTTCACTGGCTGAGGAAGTAGGACCTTGGTGGGAGGTGAAGGATGTGCTGGTAAAACAGCACCAGAAAACTACAGCACTTTATAAGGGCTTCTTTTCCCTTTCCAGGCATTATCTAGGCTATCACAGGTACCTGTATGAGGAGATGGCCAAAATTAGGGCTGCAAATAGCTCCACTGTTTCCATGCCAAAGGACACATGGCAGGACAGTTCATCACAAAACATACAAGCAATTCCTCCACTTTCTCCTCCCCATTTTCCTTCATTTCCTTTTTCTTAGCACCTCCATAAAAATTGAAGTTTTCCCAACATTTCAGATGTAGGTATCACAAAGCATTGCTCATGAATCCTGCAATTCCCCTTAATGCCTCCAAACAATGGTATAGTTGGGAAGAGAATTCTGACATTTGGACTCCAGGTCCCACACCTTAAACATATTAAAAAAATTTCTCTCCTTATTCAAAGGCAGAACAAGTGTTAGAGACCCAATTCTCTGCTGCACAGTTGTACGTAAGGGGGTTATCATATTACTAGTCTAGAACAGTCAGTGTAAAATGGTGGAAAAGAAAACACCTGGTACCTAATGAGATGTCACAAGCTTCCATTTGCAATGAAAGTACACAAATTCAAGAGGAAAACAGACTCATGCAGCCAGAAGCCAGGAAAATCCAATGGGAGATGGATTGATCTTTAGGCCTTCAACATCAATAGGACTATTCATGCTCTTCAATGTCACGTGTATTTTAGCACCTGGCTGAATTAAAGTCTCAGATAGCAAATCAGGAGGTTTCTGCTTGTTTTCAGCCTGCGGAAAAGACAACCCATTCTGAGAACTGTACTGATTACCCTAGTTTATAATCTTCTTAATATTAAAAGTTCCACAAAGATACATTTTGTTCCCTAGAGCTCCCCAGAAATCAGCTAAACATATGGACTGCTTGCTTACACCTACTACAGAAGGCTGAGTATTGAGGATTTATATATTTTAGTCTATGTGGTGTAAATATGTATAAATTTATATTGTGTTAATTTATGGCATACACTACAGAAGGTTTTGCGTGAGCTACATTGCATTCCTTCCCACGTTTCTGCTGAAATATTCATCTTCGGGTCTTTTTCTCCACGTTTTCCTTAGTCTCGCCACAGATGTTTGGGCAGCTTGCGTTAGAAGGGAATGTGCCTTAGAAGTACATTTAGGAATTTAGGTGATGAGAATACCAAACTCAACTGTGTGGCTACAGCGTGACAGGATTAACAGGCTTGGTGAACACTCACCAGTGTCTCGGACTTGCCTTCTGATACACAGGCAAGCAGCACAACATAGCTTGTAAATTAGCACCACCAAGGCAGACACCCAGTGCAGAGAACTTCTGTCTCCAGGACTGCCAAACGAGTGCCTGACAAACATTGCGTTCACACACAAAACACAGATACATAAAGCTGCCATGCCAAAAGAAGGACTGATTCTCACAAGAACAGGCACCTGTATGTCAACAAACTGCACTCAGCATTACCACAAGCAGTCCCTCCCATCTGCCTGCACACAGAGCTCAAGAATGAAAATGCATTAACGTGTCCCACTTGCTTTGAAATCAATAGGACTCTTGCTGTTGGCTCAACAAGAGCAAGGTCAAGCCATTGGGCCGAAGCATAACCCTTATCTCTCCCTGAGTCCTTATCACAACTCTATCAACACAGCCTTTGTGTACAAGGACTGGCACTAACCCAGAAGTCCCAGTGCCAAATCGCAGCATTATTAGGAGCCTGCTGCCTGCCGTAACATCTAGCACGGGATACGAAAACGTACAGAAAACTTCATTAAAGCATGACCTAACCAGCAGAAGTGGGACCCAACACAATGCTTACTTTCTTACATTCAAATTGTGCATCGGTGCATTGCATTTCACTGACTTACTGGAATATGAAAATGTACAACTCCATAAATAGTACCAGAGGGAGTTACCTAAATAAATAAATAAATTGTATATAGCTAAATAAATCCTTCAGCTATTGCAGAGTCCCAAATGCAACACATAGTACTAACTGTCAGAGAGGAATGAGTAAGAGTATGTGTCTGCAAATATTTTCTTACACACAGCTGTGAATTACTTTTGAGTTTCTGACCCTTTTTGCCACTTGTCCAAAAGCATTTCCATGCTCTGTGTTTTACAGCAACATACTGTGAGATCTGGGTTCAAAGTCCAGCACTGCTTCAGATTCTCTATCTAATTCTGGGAAAGTCACTTTTTCCTTTGAGCCCCTCTGGGAAAGCCACAGTTATAGATGTTTTTCTCCAGTCTTCTTTGCTTTTCTTGTCTATCTAGAACTGGAGACAGATTTTAAAATGTATTCTGATAGCTACAGTGGCACCCAGTGCTCTCAACAATCCCATCAGCAACTTCATTTTGTCCTTGAGAATGACAGCAAATACCTCCTTATCCCCAGCTGCCTGCAGATCCTCACCCGATCCGGCCCTACGCTCTGGGATAGAGAGTACCCATCAGCGTGCACACTGTCTAATACAGGGCTGGTGGTATTTCACACAGGAATGTTAGAAGAGCAAAACACACAAGGATAAAGAGCCACAGATTTCAGTAGAGGTTAATTTAGCTTTTCATGACAGCTTTTCCATAAGTACTACCACAGCTACACCACACAATAGCAGTTGCACCAAAAATGCTGAAAAATCAATTTAACATAGAAAAGGTGAACAATTGTAATTTAACAGGCAAAATTTACTGTAAGTCAATGAAGGTATGGGTTACATTATCCTGTGGCGCATTGCTATACAAAGGTTTAAATAGACCATACATTTTCCTGGCTTTATTTTATAAACAGGCAAACTAAAACCTCACGTTGAAAATGATCCACACCAAAAATACAACCCTCAGACTACTGCTGCTCTTCTACTTCATCCCCGTTCGTCCAACTCTTTCCCAACCTATTACCCTGGCCCTTCTTGTCTCACCTGCTCAAAGTACCCCAGTGGAATCTGAAGTTGCTCAACCCAGGGAAAAGTCACTAGGACCGAGTAGGGAAACCAGGGCTCCCTGGTCCCGCCACGTGCTGCTTGCCTGGGCAACCCTAGCCCTCACCAGCACGGGAATGCTGCACAACACTGGGAAGATGCTGTTTGGTCCTCTTTTCCTAGCACAACAGAGCCAGATTCTTAGCTAGGGTTCCAAAACAGTCCTCAAAGATGAAATATTACATCCTCAAAGATGTTATACTGTTTGGGGTTCCCATGTGGCTGATTTTTTCATTCTCCTACTTTCCTCCCCCTTTCTTCATTCTCCAAGGATTTAAATGACTGAAGGATCAAAACCAACAGAAGTTAGTAATCATCCTATCACGCCTTAAAGACAACAGAGCACAGTTGATGAGTGTTGATGGTTTGAATACCTCAGCAGGCTGAAATATATTCAAAGATCATTTCAGTGAATTTAGGTAAATGGGGAGAACGGTGAAGAAAAGAAAACAACAAAAAAAAAATAAAATTCCCACAAAGCAAAGTCTGATCTTGGATAATTAACAGCAGAAACAGGGCTAAATTGAAATAAATTATTCAGTGCAAGTACTTCAGACAGCTCTTAAGAATAACACATGGATCCGTGGCACTCTTTAGGGGACTTTGTGCCTATAAACTAATTAATAGATCTGACTTCTCCATATGTAGTTTTTCCATCTGTAACAGATAAAGTATGGATAGGTTTCTTCATGTAACAGGAAAAATTAAAACTAAAGTTATTTTTGTAAGTTGTAGAATATTCTCTAACTTATTCAGAACGCGAATGTGTGAAATACCATGACAGAATGGAAATTGATTTTGTAAAATGTGAGAGTGAACGACCGTGCTCTGAAACATGTGGTGCAAAGTCAGAGACACGGCGCTCGGCTTCCTTCCCCTCCAACCACCACCCGGGCCTGTCGCAACCCAAACAGCGGAGCAGAGCCGAAGGGTGAGCAAGCCTTCTTCGGCCACGTCAAAACTGTTTTCATTCTGAAGCAAGTTCCTGCCACGCCCACTATGTTGTACAGTGAGGCTTCACTCAAACCTTTTCAAGCCACTAGTCAGAAGCTGCTTTGGATATATATATCTGCCATTTCATTGCCTGATCTCCCAGTGTTGGGGAAACGCTTGGACCCTTTGATTTAACCAACACAGGAGGTTCCAGTCTCTTCTTGAGGCAGCAACCATGCTGTCTGCATAGGAAAACGCAGCACACGACCTTACTAGGCCAAGCACAACTGGTACTCATGAGCCTGTCCAGACTTTCCAACTGGTTAGAAAATCTGTCTCCAGCCATTTCATCCAGTCCAGGATTTGAACACTGCTAGGACACATCTGAGAAATAGCTCACTTCTATTTTTATGGATAATACCTCACATTTTAAAGGATTAATCTTGACACTTGGATTTCAGAGGTAGCTTCCAAAGCCAAACTAACACACCCCAGTCAGGGTCATTCATATACATTAACTGAATGACCAACTGATGTTGGTTCTCATCTGTGAGGACCAACAGTCTTTTGCATGCTTCCCTCCCTCTGCCTGGAGATCTGGTAATTGTGGGAACCTGCCATTCACGGAGATATTAGCAAACATTTATTTGTAATGGTTAGTTATTACTAAATGTTACTTAACTTAGAGCATATTAGCACAATGTGACAGAGCCTTATGTTCTGATGTTCAAGAAGTGAGAACTGTTGTACAGCCAAGTCAACATTCACCAAGACCCTAAGTCTGTCTAGAGGCTCAGAAATGTGGGGGCAGGTTTTTTCACCAGACATCTTTTCTCCCAAAATGGTTCATGACTCCATGACAAATTGTCCAACAACCGTGCCATGCCCAGGCAGTGTCTGTACCAAGAATTAACACTTCATGTTTTTCTTCCCTCTTCCCACATCCATCTGCAGCCCACACCTCATCACCCAGCAGCCAAAACATCTAGCCGCCTCCACTGGAAACTGCTTCTTATCCAGCCTAATTGCCACAACCTGGTGCCCAGTAATATTCCTGCCCTAATTTCTAAACACATTTGTTTGAGTATGTTGATATCAGATCACATTATTTAAGGAGAGCATCGAGAAGTTTCCTCCTCTTCATCTTTTATTGCTGAATATAGACGACAAGCCCTGACATCTACCTTTTAATTAACATGAATAATGGCAAACTTTGGGAGACAATCTGAAGCTTCATCCAATCTGAAGTTAGGCCTAAACCCAAACTAAATACTCCTCAACATTTTTGGAGGCTGTACTCATATGTGGCGGTTTGGTTTTGCTTCCCCTGATTCTGCACACAAGACTGCTAAGATATTTTCTTATTTTTATGCAAGTATTTTTTCCTCAGACTTCACTTACAGAGCACTCTTTGCAGAATTGTCTTGTCTCATTTGGGCTAATTATAAATACAAAACCGAAGTGTGAGTTTTTAAAAAACCAACCATACATGTCTAGATTATTCTTCTGTTTGTACTGGGATTTGGCTGTGATTTGTTCTGGGTTTTGGTGTTTTGGGGTTTTTTTTGCAAACCTTTTTGCCTTTTTAATATAGTTGGAATTCATTTGCTCCTACCCTTTCTTTGTAGTTTTGTGCATCTTCCTTTTGTCATTCCACACACACTTTTCCCTTTAGGAAACCAATAAAATAGTATCATATGCAAGAGATTCAAATTTGTGCTAGAAAAGAGCTATGAGGACATTTCAAAAGGAAAAGATGACAAAGTAGCAAAAGAACCTATTGTCCTCTACCGTCAGTCCCCAGCCATCCACCTGGACACTATGTACACAGAACTGGCACAGTCTTTCATGAGACTCTCCTTTTTCACACTGACTCTATTAAAAATACTACTACTACTACAAAAAAAAAATCATTTGACAATTAAGAAATCCTTCCACTGTTTCATTTATACTTCTGCTTAAGGAAAGAAAAGTTTCCCTGACAGTTTCTCTGATCTGTATTTAGTATGCCAGTTAAAGAATCTAACGTAAGACTGGAATGAAGCCGGTGTGTGTGACTGTTCCTCCACGTGCCAGTGCTCCTGCTGCTGAGGTGAGGGCAAATGGAGGCAAGAAGCAGCCCCGATTTCTCAGCAGTTGTCCTCTGTGTGTTATTATCACAGAGTCACTGTGCAGCCAGGCAGATGCTGTTCAACAAAACAACCAGCTTTCCTCCCCACCGTGGGGATATCTCATCTCCAACACAGCTGTGCAGTTAATAAGCACCTGCTTTGATACTGCATACTTTGTTATTTGTAAACCTCCAGTCAGGTCAGAATCTACGTGAAACGCAGTCCAAAAGCCTGGATCCAACCTCAGCCACTACTCACTAGCCACAAACGTGCACACACAAAAAAGAAAAAAAAGAAAAAAAAAAGAAAAAGAAAAAGAAAAGCTGCTCTCTAGACGCTGAGCTTGTTTCCTATATAGTAATTTCAGAGAGGTGAATCTTCCACTAACCTGGTTGGCTGACACAAATTGTACAGGGAACAACAGGAGGCTTGTCAGCACTGCTCCAGAATACAAATGAACGTAACAGGCGGATAGCATTAAACTCACCTAAAGATAAAATTATGATCTTCAGTCATTGAGAAAGATGATAACTTAACCACAGGATGTATCGCAATTAGCTTCCTCAGCAGCCTACAGAAGCAATATATACAAATTACAAGATAATCATCCACAATTTGAAACCATTTAGGATCTTTAGCATCATATACTTGGATCAATTTAAATCTTAAAGTTGCTATCATCTTTCTTTCTTACTCAGGGATAAATATCTTCTCATTTTCTAGTGAAACACAGTAGATGTGTTTTCTATCTGGCTTTATTGTATCATTTCTTTCTTTTAAGTGAGATGGTTGAACTATAACGAACTCTACCAGGCTGTGGCTTCAAAACACAAGCAGCGCTGGCCACCTCAATATCTGTATGAGATTGCCCCTAGTGGCAAGGAACTGTCAAAGGTTTGTGCAAAGAGAGAAATGAAAATTTGTGATTGAGAAATAGTTCTGCTGGGTGGGGGGAAGGGGGAATAATGCTGCATGTAGAAATATTTAAGCTTTCATCCATTTCTAGGAAGCTGGAATGGGAGGAGCATCCTTTCTACTCCTGAAGACATCTGCAATATGGGGATAAAGGGAAACTACTACAAGCTTCAAGCAAGGTTTTGCCAAATCAAAGCTTGTCAAAATCACAGCAGAATTCCAATTGATCTGTGTCCACTTATACTTTCATTATAATGCTGTGATTCTTTCTGATATTCCCCTTTGGATGTACAATACTTAAAAACTAGCTTCAGAAGGCTTGATTCTCTGCACTGCTTGGGAGTAGCCAGGGTATTTCTTTCTATGGCCTTCTCCTTCTTCCTCCTGCCTCGTTTTTGACTTAGCATCTGGCAAAACTGGAAAAACTCAGGGACATAAAAATTCCCTTAACTGTGAGTAAGCCCTCATTATTATGTCTTCTTTATAAAATGGCTTGTTTGATTAATGCCTGTTTGCATGGAAAATTCTCTCCTCTCCTTTGCTCTCTCTTGCAATTGCTTTGCGTTCTAGTGTCGGCTTTGGCAAGCGGAAAAAGCTGGATGCTGAGTTAAATCATGACTCCTTTCTGAGATCTGTGGGACTTTTGTTGTCCATTTCCATGGCACCAAGGTCTGACCCTTATTCTTAACAGCCAGAGCCTCCAACAGTGGCCTACCGCACCACTTTAAGTCTCTGGACTGAATGACCAAGACCAAAGTTGCTATTTAATATACCAGTGATTTTTCAAAAGCCTGTTTAATTCATTAGGCTTCCTCCAATTCACTGAGCCTTGTTCAGATGAATGCAGTTAGCTGTGTTTTCTCATGCTTCCTCGCCTTCTACGTGGCAGCACTTTTAACTTTGCACAGAGTAAGAATTTACCGCAAACCAAGTTTAAAAAATAAAAACCTTTCTTTATTGAAATCTGAGGCTGATACTTGCACCTGTGATGATTTCAGAGTGACTCAGTCTTGGCTATAGGAAGACTATTTAAAACCTAAATAGAAGACTAACATTTTTTAACAAATTAGCCTTACTTGAGTTTATGGAAACCAGTAACAGACCTTAAACATTGATGTATTTGGCAATTACGGGTAGCTGCCTGGAGTCACAGCCAATGGAATGAAACATTTGAGAGATTGTGATTCATGATATAATCTGGTTATGAAGCTAATTACACCCCTTGTCACTGTTGACAATGTATGATTATAGAGACAAAAATCTTGGTTCTGCTAGTAGAATTCCATGGGAGGGTACAGACAGAGGGAAAGAAAGAAAAGAAAACAAAAGAAATCAAAACAACCTTTTGTTTAAGAAAAGACTACCTGAGTCCAGAAAAAAAAGAGAGGGGGGAGAAAAAAAAGGGAGGGGGAAGAAAATAATTGCACCCAACAAGAACACTGAAGTTACCTTAAAATGCTAAGTGAAATGATGTATGGGTAAAAAGGTATACAAGGCTATTTTCAATGCATCTCTAAGGAAACTTGTAAAGGCAATTTTGAAATTTCCAGAAAACTAGAATGGAAAAAGAATTATGAAATAAAATCTTGAACATAACACACAGTTCCAACTTTGCAAAAAAGGCAATACATTCCAGTACACCATGCAGATGCCAAAGCTTCTCTCAGACAAAAGCACATCTTTTTTTGAGAATCAGAAGTCCTTTTTAGAAGCAAAGACTGGATTCACTATCCCTTGTGATCTGCAGTGTCCTAGTTCCATATGTACATCTAATATAGAACTGTAATTGTAAGTCTTCCGTATTTTCTATGGTATTGCTTGGTCTGTATGCTCATCCTTTAATTGCTGATTTTAAACAACTGCTTATTGCAATGAAGATTAAGTTAATTTCTCAAGTCACATCATAAAATCCTGCACACTGAGAAAGCTATGGCTTTTTTCCATAATGAGTTTTGTTTTCAAAATCTCAATTACTACAGGACATACTTCCCAAATGCTAATTGAATTTTAGATATTTTTTCGGACAGCAATAAAAGCCAAAGCTTAAGGAGTCTGTTTCCCGTGAAACTGAAATTTCTTAAGATCATAAGTTACTGCACTCATGGGGAAATTTCAGTGACCTTACTGAAAAGGAAGTTTGGGTTGTTTGTGCCTGCAGAGAAAAACGGAGAGCCAAGGAAAGTTTATAACACACACACACAAAATCTGACAATTTTAGAAGAGAGAAAAACCTCATGATTTTTTAGCTTTTGATCAGCAAACTGCTACAAAAAGAAGTGTGTATAGACAAATTATTTTGTGGATTTAGAAGTAATATTCTACACTGGTTCCAAGGACCTTGCAGGTCATGCTACAAATCTCACCTACTTGTCCTGACTTAGAGATGTATAAGGGTCTGTGGCAAGAAGAAAAGATAGTGGCATGGCTCACTTTTTACCTTTGGTTGTTTTGTAAGTTTTTATACAGAGCAGTAATTCTCCATATTTTCATAATTTAATTTATCTACAAGACACCTGGATCCCCAGCTTCAGCTCTATGCTCTCTGTAAATGAAAAAGGGACTTTAATGTCTCTTGGTGTAATTTTCTGTATCACCAATAACCACTGCAGATGCATAGTAGATGCAGGAAGAAGTAAGGAGCCTAGATTTCTCTGTTCTCAGTAATTTGTTTCCAAGTCCACAGCTGAATCTAGTAGCTACAAAGATGATAATAAAAACAGGACTTAGAAACTCTAAACTGTTCTGTTTCCTGAACAGAAACCAGTCAGCCCCCAAAATCTGAACTTTTGAATTTAAAATGTAACTTTACTCAGCCTCCCAGAAAATGTAATTGAATTTGGATTCACAAAGCAAAACGGAAAAAATGGTACATTGTTTTAGACTCTCTCAACGTTTTAAAGCTGGAAAGTGCTACTCTTTAAAGCAAGACTACTAGATTTGGAAGCAATATAGGTGGAATGTTCTGAAACTAAATTGTGTATCATTCACATTCTGATCATTCACAAATTCAATGTAAATTTTAGAAGATTTAAGGAGAAGAAAGCAGAGGTTCTGGGGGAAACACACTGAAGTATGCTCATGTTGATCAGTTTTTGGAAGAGTGAAGTTTATTGCATGCACACATTAGCCATTTGCATAAACGCGTGACAGCAATGCCTGACTGATTAGTCCTGGGAGCAACCTTCTGATGGGTATTTAAAGTCTGATTGAAGGTAACTCAATGTTCGTTTTTTTTTCTAGGAATAATCTTATATCCTAACCATATAAATGTGAGCTTCCCACAGCGGGGCACACATACAGGCCTGAAAATGCCATTCCCTTTCATGGTTGTAAACCAAAACAACAAATCATTTCAGTAAGACCATTTTCTGTTTTCTGCTTGTTCCTACAAATAAAGCCATGGGCCTGTCCCACTTTCAAACAACAAAAAAAAATAATTTGGGGATTTAACAATAATTTAATTTGTATTAACCATGGCACAACATAAACATTTTCCTCAAAGCTAAGCACAAACAGCTTACGCACATTTTCCATGTGTGGGTTTTTTTGTGTCTGTGAGCTGCTGAGACTGTTTTCATTAAAACAAAGAAAAAAACACTTCCCATATGAATCAGAGTTTCATATTTAAACTGCAGGATTCCTCATTTAATGGTTTACTTGTTGATTGAATTAATATGCATGTTTAGAAAAGGTGGATCAACTAGAAAAACAGAGTAAGAGGACAGAAAATACCATTAGAGAACAGAAACAGGGAAAGTGAGACTCAATTAGCATAGTGCCAGAGCAACCAGATATGACATGAGAACTTTTACTTTTTTGACCCCATATTTCCACCAATAATAATTTATGACATGCTTCCACACCCTGTGAAGTAAACACAAGCTTCGAGGCACGACTATGAGAACAACGTTGCTTGGATTTCTTAATTTCAGAAAGAGATAAAACACAAAATACATGAGCTTCAGCTGTGGTGGCCACTCTTGGTACTGTCAGTGTACCTCATCCAAAAGTCTGCTCTAGCGAAGCCAGATGTTCACTTAAAATGTCCTCACACTTTATACAGCAGCTTTTTTGTCAGCGAGCTATATGGTGGGCAGTCTCTTGGAAAGATGGCAGGAGGGTGGGAAACTGGGTGATAAGGGTGGTGCTGCAAGACAAGGCACTTGATGTAGTTGGGTCACCAGGACTGAGAGAGTTCCCCACCAGGTGCCACTGATAGACCTGTGGGATGCTCAAGAAAGACAGCAGGAGAGTGCAGGCAGCAGATCTGGCACCCAAACCATGGATCTGGTATCTCTACATATAGAGTTGAAGGTCTGAATAGCAGCTCTAGACTCCAACCCATCCCAAAACTATAATGAGGTCTACATGACAAGACTTCACTTGTAGGTGTCCAAGGCTTGCTGGACACCCAGGACGTTATGAAACTTTTGAAAATGAGTTTGTCAGAATCTTCAGTAGATAATCTTTGTCCTTGCCTTAGGTATGGGCTTGGTACAATTGTTTCATCCGATTATTTCTCCTATTGCAACAAAATCACCCCACTGACTCAAGTCTAATCGGATTTTAACTCACTGCTGTTTTCTGCCAAGAAAGCAGAATCTTTTATCTTTCTGTGCACAGGAACAGAGATGTTACAATTAGCCACAAGCAGCGTATTGCTCCCTGAACGCAAGAGAAAGGTACTGCAATTCCCTGCACAAAGGAAGTTAGTTAAAACCATTGAACCCACAAGGAACAGGTTTAAACAAAGTGTTCTCTGGTTTGCCAAGGCAATTGCCATCCACAGATATCACACAAATAGCAAGATGCGTACAATTGGGTTTTGTGTGATCAAATGAGAACCATGGCAGAGTCATAGCAGATAGCACCATTACATATTTCAGCATCTTGCAACCAGTGTTGACATGCTTTTTTAAACCATGAGGCACAGAGCAAGCAGAAACCCAAAGGCTTTTTCTGTGCCTTTTATTGCTTCTGATGGTAGCATAACCATTTCTTCTGTCAGTACATGTCACCTTTCTGAGGCCAGTGGAGGACCTAAGGGTTTTCCATCACCTCACATTTCACCTTGCCTCCTACAGCATGGCAGGCTCTAGTAATTGTAAAATAACAAGCAGGTAGAGAAGGAAACAATCTCAGAGCTCTGGCTCTTTGGATTCAGTTCAAACCAACCATGAGATACCACCACAGAACCAGGCCCCACCACATCCCAAATAGGTTCTTTCTACTTCCCATTCCTAGGCCAGCAGCAGGGCCTGAGTGAGTACCCAAGCATCTTACCATGCCGGGGTCTGACTCCAGGAAACTGGGGATGTGTGTTGGGGAGGCTGACTTCTATCTCTGTGTGCTGGTTCAACTCACTAACCTGCAGAAAAATGAGCCCAGCTAAAAAGAAAAAGTTGGAAAAGTGGAGCTGACAGAAAGGGAGCATAATGCAGCCACAGAAAGGTGGAGTCAATGGAAAGTCGCAGAGGGAAGGCAGGGAGTGGGGACTTCCCATTGTAGACTGTGTGCTGTTAAGATCAGCTCCAACATTTACAAAATCAGAGCACTGGTGTGTGCAAAGTCCTGGGTTTTCTCTCTTTCTCTCTCAAACAGAAAGCAGTACATATTTTTAAAATGCAAAATTTCTTAGAACCACAAGCAGAAGCAGAATTTGCCTGGACCGATGTGTTTTTTGTCTTCCTTACAGAGCAATAGTTCTGCGAGCAGCAGATCCCATGAGCATCTGTGTCTCAGGGCTTCCTTCCTCCATAGACACTCAGATGCCCGATAGACACCAACTTCTGGATCCTGCCACCTGGAAACCTCCTCACTGCCTTCACGCTTCTCCCTAGCCACCTGCTTTCGAGAACTTCACAGGCACTTAATACAGTCCAGGCCACTGCCAAATTTGGTTGAAACAGACTATAAGTTCATAAAAGATTGGTTGCACCATGTGTGAGGAAAGATTAATAATTAATCAGTGTCTTAAGGCATAATGACTTTTTTTTTTTTATTAGGAAGTGTGCCTAACAAAAAGAGATAAACACATTCCCGCTCTATTAACAACCACTTACAGGCCAACTTTTGCTTCTGGTTATATAGGCATAAACCCAGAATTATTCTGATTCATCAGCTAACTTCAGTGACAGTGGAGAATAACTCAAAATCCCTAACTAGGCTGACATATACTCACCACTTAACTACTACAGTTCTCTACCTAGCAGGTAACAGTGCATGTTTATGAGAAATGATGGGGCAGAAATTATTTGAACAGCTCCTTGCTTGTGTCTGCAAATTAAAACATCTGAAATAGCAGGTTAGAATTCAGAGCATTGTATGGCACATTTTAATTTTCCCTTTTTAGTGGCAATCAAGAAATAAGAATATCTAAACACATTCTAGAAAAACCTGCACTCCATTGCCTGAGATACATTCTTTTCACAGGACATTGCTAATCCAACAAACATCACAAAATAAACAAAGCAAAATGAGCTCCCTTTGTTACTCACTACTACTACATTATAGCAAAAGAATTTTAAATCTGGGTTCATTTTTCCTATCATTGTTTTATGCCTACTTTTGCATTTTACTGGATCAGAACAGATAAATTTTAGTTTTCTTTCTAGCCACTTTTCATGTCCTGGCTCAATAATAAAGCTCCATTTTTTTAAAAAAGAACAAAGTCTCAACATCTTCCATAAATTTTCCATTCATGCTAGAGTTGCTTAAAAAAATAAATCTTAACAACTTTAATATTTGGACTTAGACTAGCTGGCAAAACAGATTTCTCAGTAAGTGACAACACTTTTTCAGATACTTGTCTTCAGCCCATTTTTTAACACTTTATACCACTTCATTGCTTGAAGCTCCAGATCGTTTATTCTAGATGGCTAACTGAATTCTTGCTCTTACCCCATCGTTGACTGCTCTGACAGGAAAACCTCTGTTATTGCCAATGGAAGAACAAGACGTGGCTTTGTGCTTCAGGGGAGGGGGAAAAAAAAAAAAAGAAAAAAAAGAAAAAAAAAGAAGAGAGAGAGAGAGAGTGAGAGAGAGAGAGAAAGAGAGAGAGAAGCCTTCTGAGCCTTCCTGCACCCATCAGAGGGCATCTCCACTTGCCCCAAAAGCCACCTTGCTGGTCAGGACAGCATTGATGGGTCCTGTGGAAAGCAGGGAAGCCAGCCCCAGTCACACAGCCTCTCTTAACTTTGAGCTGGGGGTAACCAGTGTTGTTGCCACCACAGCAGGTACCCTCTGCAAGGCAGGGCTCAGCTGCTAGAACACACCTGCACCTTCTCCTTGTCTGACCAATGACTCCTACAAAAACAAAAATACCCCTAGCAGCATTCTGCCCACCTTCTGTACCTTAATTAGGTAGATTGCTGGCCTTTCATTTCACCAGCTGGAAACCATCAGGTATGTCACAGGAGGCATCCTCCCCAACAGGTCCCAGCCTGCATTGCCTGTACTGCGCATGGCAAAAAGGGGAAACGGCTGAAACTCTGGGCCTTAGCAACAGGGGTCGGTTCCCCCCCAGGTAATCTCAGACAATCCATCTGTCCTACCTTCCAGCTGCAGACTAGAGAAAAGATGACTGCTTTTGATGTCTAAAGAACAAATTTAAAAGTTTACGAGGAAGTCTTGGTTGGGACACGGTTGAAGCATCAAAGAGTGTACTTAACCTTGATTAGTATGTGAAACAAAACAATGTGTCTAACACATTCTTTTGCAGTTGCTTAGACATAAGATAGTAAAAAAACAACCCCAACCAACAACTTCTGGGCCAAATTTGAGCCAAGAGTGTATCCCAAACTAACCTTGGGTAATTATAATGCTAAAATACACACCCCTTTGTGAATAATGAGCATGCTGATGAGGTAACCTCCCTAAATGTTTCAAATGAGTTCAGATGCATATGTAGAGTTACGAGTGATGAATGAATTATTATTAACCACTCAGCTATATTTTATCGTTAAAAATATTGAGTGGTGGGAAACATGTATGCTGGCTGCTGTTAAATGCCCAGCACCTGATTCTGCAGAACTGAAATGAAAACAAGTATCTCTACTCAGCGTGTTGATCAGCTCTCAAACACTGAGTGAATAACCTGTATTTAGGGACAACACTTTTATCTGCTGTTTCTATCACAGACACTTTCAATGGTCAGTGTGTGTTTGAGCAAGACCTGGCACAATGGGGCCATGCTATTGTTTGGAGTCTCAGCAATGACAACACCTAGAAACAAAGGTATTCTTAGGCTGGTTCACTTCAAAACCTATGCCCTGAATGTAAGTGTTCTCCAGCAGATTCAGCTTCGTTTTCTGCAGAGTACACAGTGGTGTGCTTTTACCCATGGTAATTGACATTTTTACTAGCGCAGTTTCAATAAAGATCAATCTGAGTCCTTCCTAATAATAGCAGAGAGTCATCTTGGATGACAGATTTCAGCCTCTAACTTAATTGATCACACTGATAGAGTTTTTGGGAAATATTATTCTAGCATAGCAGCACAAATCAAATTGGACAAGCAGACCCAGAGAAAGGTGAATGACTTTCCCAGAAGTGTGGTTTTACAATATTCAGGGGTTGTGGATGTTATTTTGATATAGGGCAAGGAAAGAAAATGGTACGAATGATAGAGTGTGCCTAGAAAACATAACAGCCAGGTCCTGTTGCCAGTTCCTTAAACTCCTTAGCTCCCTTCTCTGTGAAAAGTAACACTGAAAACTCCCGACACTCTAGGGCAGTAACGGCAGCAATTCCCCAGCATTTTGTTCATGGATCACTGTCAACTTTCTGACTGCACTCTGGGCTACCATATTGCCTTGTAACACCAGCCTTGTAAGGCAGTGTGGCTTTGCAGGACACTAGTGATCTGTGGAGTGTAGCTGAGAATCACTGCACTTGATAACGTGACTTCAACAAATCTCGACTGGACTAAGGACAGAGCTGCCTACATCCAAGGTCAAGTTGTTCTGCTGGCTACAGTTTTGCATCTGATTTCAAAAGCTGGGGCAAGTGGAATGATGATGAATCCAGTACCTCTCACTTCGAGGTCACTTATAAATATCAAACCACCAGCTTCTGCTGTAACTCCCAAGATTTGCCTCATCAGTTCAATCCAGAGTGCCCTGCTTTAGCAGCAGTAGCCTCGAGGAAAACATTGAGCCTCACCCTAAGCCTTCTCCTGGAGTCAGGTTGCACAGTAACAAGGAATTCCTGGCGTTACAGTACAGTAAACAGTTCTCCCATGTCCAGGATATAACACCAGAACAGATGATAATAAATAAGCCACTTCAACAGGGCTATGAAAAATGATCCGTGACATATCTGTAGTGAAGCAAATGTCATCTCGGAACAGGCTTGTCTGGATGCCTACAGGAGAGCACACCGACCGTCTGGCTCAGATTTGCAGCCCACTACGAGTGCGGCGCTGTGAGCATATTGGTGACTGACTAATTCTGCACAGCGGTTCTCTACCTACCGAGCGCTCTTTCAAGCTATTAGCGTCATAGCGTATCAAACAGCCTGTCACAAACCTTTTTATCACCCCTTTCCCAAATTCAGGCAGGTATCCAGCAGCAGCTATTCAGTATGGATACAGGCACACGTGTTAGCTCTCTGGTAGGCTGGACCACTGCGCGTAATTCAGGGCAGAATGACAGCACTCGTGTATTTTGAGATTACTCCAGTCACGTAGGATTAGAAGTGCAGCTCCTTACGTTAAAAGCCTCTCTTCATGTTCACTTGAAAAGCTATTCAACAAAAGCTAACTTCAGCTTGGCAAGGACACACTTCTTTCTACAGTTAGTGGAGAAACAACTCCAATGGAGAGCATGGTGATCCAGAATAGAGGCCTAACTTAACTGTTCTGGTGACCCTCCCTCTTTATTCACTGCTGTCTAGGGAGCCTTTGCAAATACAGCCTCTTTTTATGCTGCTAACTCCTAAAATTTTATTATGAACCTTATAGTATTTGATGCTTCTCTCAAAGGCCCTTTCTCTGAAGTATTTTAGTTATATAGTAATCTCAACTTTTGCTAAACACATATATGCAATTACGATAATCTATCTATATGCCCTGCTGTAGTGGAGAAAACTTTGAAGTGTGAAGTCTAGAGATTAGAAAAAGTGGGGAGAAGACAAAATAAAAGTAAACCAGAATTATTACAGCTTTTCTTTAAGGCCCAAACTCATGATATTTCAGGGCTTGACACTAGCAAAATGCAACTGTGTCTAATTGCAATAGTCTAAGAAGTCATTTGAAATCTGCAAAAGGAATACCTACACTTACCTTGTGTCTTGCTCCAAAGACCTTTTTTTTAATATATTCAATGTTTAGTTTTCTAACACCCTCACATACATTAAAAATGACAAACAGAATGGAATTAAAGACAAAATCAGCTTTGTGCAATAGATTGGAGAAAAATGTGCCTCTCATTAATATCTGCACACATATGAATGTTAATAGTTTTCCTAAAACATGAGCACTGCTTATGACTGACAGTCATGGTTGCTTTGAATAAGGAGAACTTCAAAAAGATGCATCATGAAAATCTGTTAATTCTCAAAAAACATCAAATAAAATGACCATTTCAGAAGTCGTATTCAATATCCAGAAGTAATTTTCATATTAAGATTACATTTAAAAGTTTGGATGTTGTTCAGAGAGAGAAGCAGTCTTAAGTACATGCTGCCCTTGTTAGCTGATGATTTTCCCAGAATGAACTCAGCATTTTAGGTCTGCTCCTGTTCTTCCTCCGGATAATTTTGTTGGAGTTCATTTAGTATTATGGTTATGATCATTAGATGAAAATAGAGAAACTGTTCCAACAATTGAGAATAATCCACCCTTTCCAAAGACACTGATGACACAATACCTGAAACACCAAATCTGATGTGACAGGGACTTGATTTTATTTGATTATTAGGTCTCTAAACCACTTCACACAATGTTTAAAAACTAAGGCACAACTAGTTAACTCCTACATTCTCTGATAAGAATGAATTAATTGAATTTGCATTTAATTCTTGGAAAAAACACACAAGGGGATCTCCTATACCACACACCGGCCATTCAACCAGCAGCAATGACTTGCATGGCACCCAGACAGGTCTCCAGTTCACCATCTGCAGACAAGCAACCGGCACTCCACGGAATGTCATATCTTGCCCGAATCTATGCAGCAGGCTGGAATGGGGCAAGTCCTAGACTCCCTCAGCTGCAACCACCTCTTTGTTTGATAGAGCTCCAGGTTACAACTTTGAGAATTTTCTGATTTTCTGTATTGTTAGAGAAGGGGAACAAAAGGATAATCTGTGTGTACAGGAGACCGTGACCTGCTTTCCCGACCCTACGAGCCACGTATCTTAACTGTCAAGCAGCAAAGGGCCACAAAATTACCCATTTAACATCTTCTGTGGACCACAGAAGTCTATTCCACATATCAGTGGATATCTATTAGGAAATTACTCAATATGCATTCAGGCTTTTTCTTACATCAAGCTTTCTCTAAGCCCCAACCTCTAGTCCTTACTAAACACAGCCTTTTGGTTTTTGACATTAAAATCTGAGAATGATTACCAGAGCACTGACGTAATCAACTTATAGCTATACAGGGACATTTTGTTTTCTGTTCCTCTTTCTAGACTCATTGTTATGGAGAAAAGCATTCTTTATTTACCCTTAAAAGGAGAATGAGAAGTCTCCCTAAGGGAAAAAAGGGCTTCCTAATATGAAAAGAGAGTACCAGAAAATACAGGCCTGGCCCACTTATAAAGAGATACCATGTAAGAAACAATGGGAAAAAGCCTTTTTCTCGGTAAGTAAAGGTCGTGAATAGCGAAGTCTACTACTCCATTCCAAGGGGAAAACAAGGAAGCTTGTATCTCCAGTCAAGTCCCCAAACATGTCTATCCTTTTAAATTATTGTACTGCCTCACAATGCTCAGTATTATGGCTGGTTCTATTTAATATCTTCATCAATGATCTGAATGAGGGAATCAAACACACTCTCAGTAAGTTTGCAAGTGGGGTAGGAGTGTTGATTTGCTTGAGGGTAGGAAGTATCTACAGAGAGATCTGTACAGGCTGGATTGATGGGTCAAGACCAATGAGGTGAGGTTCAATAAGGCTGTCAGGTCTTAGACCTGGGTCACAACAACCCCATGTAGTGCTACAGGCTTGGGGAAGAGTGGCTGGAAAGCTGCTTGGTGGAAAAGGACTTGAGAGTGCTGGGCAACAGCCGGCTGAATGAGCCAGCAGTGTGTCCGGGTGGTCAAAAAGGGCAATGAAGCTGGTGCAGGGTCTAGAGAACAAGTTCTATGAGGAGTAGCTGAGGGAACTTCTACTTAGCCTGTAGAAAAGGAGGCTCAGGGAGGACCTTATCGCTCTCGCAACTGCATTGGTTCGACTTTCATTAACTACAATAGGAATTAAGTGGAAATATGAATGATTCTATAAATTTATACATAAGTATCTCCAGTTACACTAGGTCTCTAGAAGCATCATTTAGGGGGTTTAATCCAGGGCCAAATCCTACTCTAGATGGCAGGAGGAACCCTCAAGCAAGATGACTTGTGGAGCCAAAGGTTGTGTTAGGATTATGAAACTGTTAACACTTGCATGCTCACAGAGAACTAAACTTCTGGACTCACTGGTGAGCAACATGCTGCAGATGTTTTCTATACCACTCCAAGTGGAGAAAGTGGTGGAAGTTGGTCACTTGGATTAGATCTTCCAGAAGACTATGGTAAAGACACACCCACATGACTAATTTTATTTGAAGTTGAGTTCTGTAACATTTCTTTAGTTGCTGTGTTTGGCTGTGCTGACTTATAGACTGACAGTCACATGGATCCCTTTAGGAGCATGTAGTTGTGGGAACATGACACTTCATATTCAGGTCCAGTGAACTGCTGGAGGCAGCCTCAAGAGCAACATCACTTTTACCTTCAACAACAATACACCTCAAGAGTGTATCCTGTGAGACAGGGATCAGCAGCAGAGCAGCACAACAATGTGTATGGGCCTGTGACATGTTAAAACACCAGCTCTGCACCCTGCTCACTCCTACACCAAGATCGCCTGCGCTGTGACAGTAACAGTGGTCCTGACCACAGGTTCCCAGCTGCCAAATTCTAGCAGAGTGCTACCTGCAGTTTCAGGGTAGCACTGCTGAAGCCCCAGGACAAATACCTGAAGCATCAGTTGTCAGAGCAGCCCAAGGATAACGAGATCTAGAAACATATAGAAAAAGAGCAAGTATGTATTTAAATTAACTGGTTCCTCCTATTTCTTTCCTTGCCAATCCCCTTCTTACAAGAGAAAATGTCATCACTCTAATTACAGCACCCACCTCTCTATTACCACAAGAAAAAAAGAAAAAAAAAAGCAAGGTAGATGCCTTTCATGTGCCCTTCTGAAGCCTTCTGCACATTTCTTGCTGCTTACCCAGCTGTAATGGGTCAGAGTCAACCTATTTCCTCACCTGATGACTCCATGACAGCCCCCCCAGACACTGTCTGCAAAAGCCTTTCCCCTGCTGCACTGCAGAGCCAGCCTGCAACAGTTCTATTCATAGAGCAAGAGAAAAATCTGCTCAGGATTGGAGGCTCCTAGGTGAGCAGCTACAGTAACTGATCCAAACGTTTCCCTTGTATTATATGATCAGTGAGAATGTGTGTTTTCATTTGCATTTTCACCCCTTGCTTTTTCTGCATTCGGTAAATACTGGCAAAGTAAATGTTAAGATGTCAGCTCTCTCTTCTAGGAAGTGATAGACAGTCCCTGAGTGCTCTGGGCTTTTTATAACCGATGTGACTGACAGCTTTTAAGTGGAAGCAGTTCATGCAAGTTTCAAATGTTAGTTGTCTGCACGAATAATGCGGAATATTGGCTTTTCTTGTATCTATCTAATGGTATTTCCTCCTGCGTCGGCAGCCACACTAAACCCTGAGTTGTTAAAAGAAAAAAAGTCTGTGTTCTCTGCTCTGCACATTTCTAAAGCTCTCAGTCTAACAAAAGGCAAAGTAAACCAATGCCTGTATTTTATGTTCTTGCATTCCAAAGCAGTGCAGCAAATAACTCCTATCAGGCTTAGCTAAAAGATGATGGTATCTTGTACAGTAACATTTCTATGGGATTGTTTTCAAGCCTTCTGCACCAAAAACTCTCTCAAGAAATACAGCAGTATTATTATCCTGTCAATGTAGTCTGTCAAAGCAGTTGGCAACCATGCTACTGGGACCAGCGTACCTCTTGCTTTGCCCCTCTAGTAACTAAGGCAAAGAGGGACACTAAATATTTTACATAAAATTTAATGTAAATACCAGAAAAGTACTTCACAAATGTGACAAAATTAGCAGCTTGCACAGTTCTGCATTTCAAGTCCAAGCTTAGATGAAACTAAGAATAGTATAGTTGGTGCATGTACAATTGTTCATTTAAATGCACCTATTTTACTTTGCAATGAAGAAGTCATTTAAGTGCTGTTGGTAAGAACATTTCAACCATGGGATAACAACTTGTAAAAATGCTCCTGATCATTCATTCTGGTAAAGAGACAGGGATCTAACAGTGCTCTTACTGAAAAAGTTCCCCAGAATAGATTCAAAGTAGAAGTAATTGAAGAGCAACCTGGTTATCAAAAGTTGCAGAATTATCTTTCATTTTATGTATAATTTTTACACTGAAGGACTTTAATTTTGTACTTTTTCTATGTTGTATAACCCTGGAAACGTTTTCAGTGTAAGCACTTCAGTGTGAATCAAGAAAAACATCTTATGCTAGCCGAATAGAGCAAGAGGACAGAAGCTCTACATAAAGCTGGGCTACTTGAAGAAGAAAAGGTCATTTCTCATCAGCTGAACGATACAGGATATACAGCATGGTGGAAGGAGAGAGACGGCACTGAAGAGCAAATCTCTGAGAATTTATCTTTGCTGAAACTGCACGTCAGCCTAGAATTAACCTTGGGTGCTCAAGAAACTGAAGCTGCAATCAGTGAAAACGGTCAGTGGGGCACTATTTAGATTTTGCAATGCCATCAACATCAGAAAATTACTGAGTAATTGTTAGGATACAGAACAGAGCTTTCCAAACCAAATAACACATTCCTCTCAGTGGACAGCCTTTGGTTTCCTATGAAAGAGAAACCACTTGTATATTAAGTGATATTCCACTTCACTTTCTTGGATATGGTACAAGACTTTTATAGTTGCCTTTTCCTGTTCAGTTACATGACTTCGATGCTTTTTTTTTTTTTTAAGGAATGTAAGCGACCATCATTTGTTAACTGTAAAACATAATCTACCTCAGAGAGTAATACAATTTCCTATTCTTTTCAGCTTCTCATTTTTCTCAACTTTAATGCAGTTGTGCAAGATTTTCCCCTCTCCAGAGGGCAGGGAATAATCAGGTTACGTTGGTAACTTTATGACACTGACCTTAAAGTTCACTTAATTTTCTCTCCTATTTCCACTCCCAAGCCCCTGCCAAGTCTTTCTCATTTATTTTTTTTTAATTTTTTTTTTACACTGCTGAGTATCTCTAAAAAGAGAATCTGGACACAGATAAATCATTTAACCTCAAAATTTATCAGTGTGAAACATAAACAAATCACTGCTCAACAAATGTATGAAGTTACTTTAACCTTTCCTATCAACCACGTCCACTCATTTTCTTTCTTTTTATAAAGAACAAATTTCATCTCGAACAAGATTAGAAGAGGGCCAGAATACTAGGTTTGTTTCCTGTAAAGAAAATAAGTGAACATGCTTAATCCTGCTAAGAAATACTTTTCCAAGTTTTGGAGAGAAGTGCTTTATTTATACTGTATTTGGGTACTATAAACAGTTAAAAAAGAATTCGGATTTCCTCTGAATAATTGATTGCTGATTAATGTAAGCCACATTATCTCCAGGAAATGTTCTCTTTTTATCTGTGCCTTTAAGGCTGCTGCAAGTTATAACCCAAACAGAGCTAGTACAAGTTCCACAGAACTACAAGTCGTTTTCTCAATTTTTCAAAACCTCAGGCTCCCCACAAACAAGTGACAGAAAAGCGAGGAAGAAATGCATCTGCAGTTGAGCGGTGGTTTTGTTTTTAAGAAAAGAAAGAAGATTTTCCCCATGGATAGCAGTGCTTCAAGTATCTACACCAAGTAAACTGAATTTAGGATACTTTCAGTTTAAGTTCCTTCCTCCTCAAATCATTCACTTCAGCACTAACACGCACCACCTGCATTTTTAGAGGCTAGAAAGCCAGAATTAGGTTCTGACAGTATGTATTTGCTAAAATAACAGGTTCATATGTTTTACTTGTTATATTAGCAGAGATTGAGCTAGAGATGATTTATTACAGAATATTCTGCTTGGCATCCATTAGACGCATCGGATACTGCCAAGGATAGCTAAGCAGGAGTTTTTCCTCTGACTCCAGCCTCTGTTCTAGAAGAATATTATTAAAATGAGGAATACACACTTTGTGAAGGGGAATATGATGATTACAACACAATCAGCAAAAAAGATGCTCTTCTGAGATTACTTCATTATCCCTCCAGTACAATTCTCGAAGAAAGGCTATGAAATATGTCATGTGAAAAAGAAAAGATAAAGATAGTTCTAGATTTTCACAGAATTCTTCAACTTACCATAACAGAACTGCACTTAAAGAAAAGTCAGTAAGTCAGCAACAGAATATGAGTTCCTGAGCCACGAGACGGGAGAAAATTATATTTTTCAAGTTCAGCAATACTGGTTTCTAAAGTTGGGACTTTTGCCTAGTCCATTGGTATATAATGAAGCACCACAACAAGGTTCTAGCTAATGCACTCAGGAAAAGGATGGCACCCAAAGACATGTGGTGTATATAAACACAGAGTGAAGAAATTTGTCCCTGTTTTGTGGTGCAGCCATGCACTGCTGCACAGGATGATTCCTTACACCCCAAAGTATGTGGCTTTGGAGAAATGCAGGTTTATACAGCAGATATCTGTCAGGTTGCCTGTATACTCAATAGAGCATGTTACCATTTAGTTTTGGTCTGGTTTTTAATGATGGAATTCCTTTCATTCTTCAAACTAAGCTTTATCTGGTATAATAAAGGAGGCAGATCAGACCAGTTTCCATACAGGATGGAGACAAAGCTTCTTTTCCATCTTATTGTAAGTTTCCTGCATGAAGATTTGTTGACTGCCATTTGGTATTGTTCATAGACAGTGACATTTCTGCACGATAGCGGGGTTACACAAAGGCTCTGTGTCCTCCCTGACTCAACTAGGAATATGTTTGTAGGACTGGAATGAGTCGGCCTATTCTGAACTGCTCAGGGACCACGGGATTACATGAAGAATGTCTGCAGTGACTCAGAGATACTGTGCTTGCAGAAGCAGCTGGGACTAACCTTTCCCTGGCAAATGCTTGGTGGTAAGTTTAAGGTGCAGCAGGGAATAGGGAAAGTAATGTTTTGTTGACAGGGGATGATCTGGGGCATTCAGTAACAGACACTGGTAATTTACAACCTTAACGGTAAAGATGTTTCTTTTGCAGCCAGCTATGTGATGTAAAAGAGAGAGGACGTATATATATATAATTCAAGAAGGTATTAGAAAGCTAAGATTTCAAACCACTGTTCTGTAAAGTGTTCCTGCTTCCCTATTCTCTTCCACTTTACATATCCCAGTTCTGTCACATCTGCAAAAAAAGGAAATAAGTGTAAAATATTCCTACCCTTTGGGAAAAATTGAGTTAACGTAATGCAATATTCTCTAGCAAACCGTCAACAGCCATAACTGCTTAGCTGTAGCAGCTTCCTGATCTACTTTTCAAGGGACTCTTTCTTGAGCTGACATATTCTAATGATGATACCTATGCTCAGGGTCTCTAGAAACTTGTTTTTAAGACGTAGATAACTTAAGCTCTGTCACATTTTGACAGGTCTATGAATTATATACAGTTAAACTCAAATAATTACAGTTATTAATACAAGTCCAATCTGTCCCTGTAAAGTTACATTTTCTTTACAATACCTCTCCACTGAAGACCAAGGGCTTTTTTAGAAGGAAAATTCCTAGGGCACTCTGAATCCTCTGATAATATGAGTGAGACTAGGAACACACCTCTAAGCTGTAGCTCACATCTTCACATTTGCATTCAAAGCTAGGAACAACTTTTTATTCATTTATGTACGTTGTTGCTCAAGCCATGGAGGTTGGTAAGTACAAAGAAGGTGGCATATTTAAGCAGAATACCACAGCAAAGGGCTAAGAACAGAGCCAGCAGGGCAGGACAGAGTTAACAAACCCCACAGCTGTGACTGCAAGAGAATTACACACCATTCTGAATTAGCAGGAAGATCCCAGTCTCACCAGGCAGAAGGCGAAGGAAAGTTTGGGTCAGAACAAATGCACTGAATTAGGTACCAGAAAATGGCTCCTTGGCCCATGTATGGAGAGGAAGAAACACTAACTGAAAATGCCTTCTTTGGTTAGGCAGACTCACTTATGTTTAGAAACCAAGCTAAGAAAGCATTTTGGTCTCAGCCTAACACTGTCCCTGTGGGTAGCCCCATTTGTTTATTTTGCCTTGAACCTTCCATCATCCCCTTTGCACAAATCATCCAGCTTTCAAGATTTTGGGTACTGTCCTCTCTTCAACCATGGCTTGCCGGCTCCTTCACAAAGCTCTGGGCCTATTATATTTCAGCCTGCTTGTCATAAAGCCTAACAAGCTATTTCAATAGCTTCCTCACACTTGAGAGTTACTGAGCTTTTAGTGCTTCCTCACCCTTACTTAAAAGAGACTGTTATTGGAAAACCTAATACATTCAATATGACAGGGCTGGATTTACAAATCTACTTGTCTGGTTTCTATTGACATTTAAAAACAATGTTAGCGACAAAAATGTAATTATTCCTAAATGATGGAAACAAGAAGCCAGGCGTTCTGAATGAACTTTTTTTGAACCTCTATTCATTTCACTTCAGATTTTGGCAGAGGGTTTTGCTGGTTTCTATTTTATCCTAACCAGTTTATCCATGTTCCAGACTTTATATGTTCTGTGGCTGTAAAGCCTTCCTGTGGAATTCACCCATTGCCACAGAATTGTGCAGGAGAAGCCCAGCACGCCTCTGAAAAAAGAAAAGAGAATTTTCTTGCACTTACACAAACAGATAAAGCTGAGAACATGCACCACACATATGCTGACATAGCTTGCTCACTCCATTTTTCAGGCTGCCTTAAGCTGCAGTTCTGAAAGGTGTGAACTACCTCATCTATCTCAGCTGGAGCTGGAAGGATTCCCCTCTTCCAATCTGTAGAATCTGCTGATTTGTACTGTGCCATGGAAATCAGGCATTTTGCTACTAAATTCCCTGTTTTATGGCTCACCTCTACAACTGCCTCTTCCATTTCAATTGCAGTGGGCACAAACTGAAATACAGGGAACTGTCCATTTAGGAGAAAACTGTTACTGTAAGGGTGGTCAGACACTGGCACAAGTTGCCTGGAGAGGGTCTAGAGTTTCCATCCTTGCAGATAAGCATAACGTGGCTGGACAAGGTCCCAGACAGAGTTGTCCCTGCCTTAAGCAGTGAATACAGACTATTTCCACTAGTCTCTTCTCACATCAGCTGTTCTGTGGCTGGGTAAGTTTTTTTGCTGTATTACAGCATTTGTTCTTCCTGCACTGTTCCACATGCCCCTCCAGCAACCACCCAGGGACCTAACAAGCATACACAGGTCTAGCCCACAGGCCTCAACTTACCAATCAACATACTGCCCTACTACAACTGGAAAGTGACACAGCAGCAAAGCCCTACAAAACCATGAAAGAAGTTTTCCTGTCCGTATAGAAGGGTGCTAAGAGTTCATCAGATTTGTCTGGGTAGGAGGCAGAGAGCTACTTTGATGAGTACCTGCCATCTCTACAGCCTGAAAGAGTGCCCAGAGAGAAAGAAAGCTAGAGGGCGTTGGGCACCAAAAAAGGACTGTCACGGTTTAGCCTCGGCGGCAACAAAAGCAGCACGTGGCAGTCCCTTGGCTCCACCCCCCAGCNAGCCGTGGTCATGTCATGTTGTAACCTTTACAAACAGCTGTATTGCCTGGATTAATTTCTAGTTCTTCCTACCACTCAGCAAGGTAAGGTAACCCTGAGACTCAGGTAATGATAATGTAAGGCACTTCATTGCCCACTTTCAACTCCATGCTGCCTGCTCGCAATTCATTTATTCTACCACTGGTACGTTGTGCCTTAAAGTCAGGTGAGATTTTTGTTGGACAGATTTAGCCATCTCAAATACAGAAGCTTAGCATGAGTTACTCTTCCAGGGTTCCCTTACATAGAATCATAAAATGGTTAGAGTTGGAAGGGACCTTAGCGATCATCAAGTTCCTGGGCAGGGACACCTCCCA
>VXBW01001787.1:829714-894249 GCA_013400375.1 Thinocorus orbignyianus
GCTTCTTTTGATGCAACCCAGGACAACAAATCAAAAGAAGCCAACACCTCAAAAGAACAAGACTTCACTTCCCAGAATAAGTATTTGAGACAGGTAGGGTAAGTACAGTTCCAGAGAGGGTTGTTACACATTTAGGTTTCCTTTAATATCAGTGGAGAACAACTTCTAGGTACCAAAAATTGGTTAAAAAGTATTCTGGGTAATACTACAGGGTTATTGGAACAGCACTTCCTACACTGGGGACTCACCTTGCTAGCATCTCCCCTTACCATCACAGCACAAACAAACCTGGCCTTAGAAGTTTAGATATCTAGCACAATTAATGTTTTTTAGCTACTACACAACACTGGTAACCTGGACTGAAACAGTGTGAACTGATTAACAGTTAAACATTTTAGTCCATCTGAAATGAGCCCAAGCAAACGTTCTGGCGTCTCCTGTTGGCTGTAGCTGACAAAATGACAGAAAAGGCTGGTCAGCACACTGTCTATCATTCTCTAATAATAGGTAGGTAGGGATCAGAAAGTACTTTGGAGTCATCATCACAAGCATCACAGTGGACCAAAGAAAATTCAAGATACCCTTCATCAACAACTGGAAATGAACAAGGCAAGGGGGGAGCAGAGATAATCACTCTTCAAAACCATTAAGAAATGAAAGCTACCTGTGAGATAACATGACAGCAAAAGTTCCCAAATTGAATCAAGTGTGAAAATTGCTGGAAGAATAGGACACAGGTGGGAGTCAGAAATCTTTTTGCCTAATTTTGTCTCTGATGCACTGAAATGACTCTTGCAAATCTTTTATACCCTTTATGCCTTTGTTTCCACATCTGTAATTCAGATCACAGTTAACCTGTAACGTTTACCCCACAAGAATATAGAAAGGCTTGAAGGTTTTTTGAGACTCACGATGTGGCTTAGGAAATACACTTATTAAAGATGTGAGCAGCTGGGAGATGATCAATAATATCTCTGACTGGTATTTAAAAATGAGGAAGGGCAGTCTCCAGGCACAGGCCCATACAGGTGGAACCAAAGCAGTGTGTGCCCAGGATAATTGCTTCACAGAGCCTGGGACCTGTTTGCATCCAGCAGAACACAGAGACTCTCTCCAATACTGTGCTATTAAACAGCACCTAAGTGCAAAACAAAAAACTGTGTCCAGACCGCACACAGCTGCGACTTCTTCCACCTAAACCACAAAGGTTCAATAATCTCTTTGATCAGTAGGAACAAGTGTTCCAGGAGTAACTAATCCATAGAGGTATAAAGCGTAAGAGGACCAGACTGCCCACACACATTCAGATGACAGTGCAGGTAGGAATTCAACCTTAAAGGAGGCAGCCTCAGACAAGAAATTATGCACCATGAGCAAACCAGTTGCAGTGATGCAAGGAAACCCATATCATTGCATGATTAATTTACATTCCCACCCATTCAAACCTCACCTGTATATAAAATAATATGAAAAATAAAGTAATTCAGTTACCATAATAAATCACTAAAATATAAAGTGTTAGGTAATGGTGTCCTTAAACTAGACTGGGAGACTCATTTCCTTAAAGACTGTTCATGCAAAGCTGCCAGTAGCATTAGTATTAACTAATAACAGTAGGAATTTTGTCCCATTTGTAACAGGCTATCATGTTTTCACTACCTGTGATGTAGCTAAACCATGGGAAATATAAGAAAGTTACTGGAATTAGTGAGGGTGCATATATTTCTGGGTTTCTAGGAAGGCTGAAGTATGAGAATTTCACAGATGTGGGAACTTTTGATAGCATTCCAGTTGAAACAAATTTGTAACAAACCCCGTGGAGAGGTTCATTCAGCAGGATGAGCTAACCAAGGAAACAGTCATTTCTGGCTAGTCGCATCAATATTAGCAGCAGCTGTGAACTCAGTAAACAGCTCTGTTTTCTGGTTGTCAAAGAGCTGCTAAAGCAGATGTGAAACTCATCAAAAATAGGTCACAAACAGAGAACATGCAAGGGAATGCATCAATATCAGAGTGATCTGAAAATAAGTAATGCTGGAACATCTCGGTGGTGTTTATAACCCTGATGCGTACCCAGCACATTGTTGCACACAACAATAGGCTGCTTCACGCGATTCTTACGACAGGACCTTCCACAGACAGCACTCTGTGAATAAGGGTGCGGTGCTTTCGGCAGCTGAAGTGTCAGACAGAAAAAAAGGTACTGAATTGCACTCTGCTTTCCTTTGAATTAGGTTTTCTAAGAGAGGCTTTCATTCCTGTCTTTTTTTCCCCCTCAAACTCTATAATTAACCCAGACTGAGGCGCTGCAATGAGCCAAACAGGGAATTTGCCATGGTTTATTTTGCCTTTGCCACTACAAACAGATTACAAACTCACTCTGTCTGATAGGCAGCCCTCCCGCAATAGCCTTTCCTCCATGGGCAGGAATCACAGCCAACAGCTATTACATTCTCTCTCTTTTTTCTGTTTCTTTTCTTTTTTTCCTTCCCTTTTTAAAAACCCATGGGACCCAATTCCTCAGAATTACCCCATATGGAGATTCACTTGGATCTACTTCTAGGACTCTTGCAGTACTTAAAACACTTACCTTCCTTTGTTATCAGGCACATAAAGGATCGACATTTAACTCTAAAGGGTGCAGGTTAATAAAAATAATGTACTTGTTCTGTAACAGGACTAAACAAGGAATCTACATGTCCTGCTGGCGAGCCTCTGTGGCTGGCCTTCACAGTGCAGGTGTGAGACTGTCTTTGGCCAAATGCCTTCGACAAGCTGAGTCTAAGCCCCATTGCCTGAGGCAGGCTTGAATGCTTCCCACGTCAGTCAGCTGCAAGGCGATCACACTCTCTCATCTGCTTGCTTCTACTTCCATTGCAATAGCAGGCTTCACCCCTCTGAGACCCTAATGACATTGTATAATTAAGCACTAATAAAGAAAAGGGACTAGTTGGACAAAAACACCCAGCTATAGTTGGTCCATATGTGTTAAGGTCAACTCCTACATTTAACCGAGAAAACAGGTCTTTGTTTGGGTAGTAGTGGCTCAAAAATAGTGTTAAAGACAGAAGCACTGATGAGACTTCACATTACTGACGTTTCAAACCAGTAACAAAGCTTCTGGACCCTGTTCTTTCTCCTTCAGGGAGCAGGGGGAGGGAAGGGGGGGGGTCTCATATCCAACTTAAAAGAAACCCTTTGTGGCTTACGTTCAGTTGGAAGCCTTTGCCAAGAGAAGTTTGTGTTCATTTTAGTATGGGTTTCGTACAGCCCAGAATCTAGGTTGAAACATGGTAGCTGACTACCACACTAAAACTAGCGAGATAATTATTAATAACAGTGATTATTATGTTTAGATGACAATGCCTGAAGCTGCTTTATTTAAGCTACTGGTCTCGTATTATTTTTGTTCATCTAAGCAATAACTCACAAATACTTATTCCTATACCTACAGGTGTGAATCTTGGAAGCCGAAGCATGATGCTTCACTGAGCTCTTTTGAAGAACAATTTCCAGAAAAGGAGGCTACAAAGAGAGAATATAAAGATGTTACTTTCCTATGAGGACATAAAAGGATTGTTTCATTCTTTCAGAAGAAATCAGGCTACGTACTTGTACTCGGTTCTTGGCCAGATTGCTCCCTCCCCTCCTCGCGGGGCAGCACGTTAAATGCATTTGGCTGCTGTCTGTTCACTGCCGCGGGTGCTTTCACACCAGTGGCAATGCAAGTAGCACGGGTGGATAGGGACAGGAGCAGATTTATCCTTTTGCTGACAAACAGCTTCAGAACATATTTTCTGTCCCTACAGGTTGCAGTTCGTACATAAGATCTCGCTTCCAAAAACAGAACAAATGTAACACAGATAAATTAGATGGTAACTATTTCAGAAAATCTGGCAGAAGTTCAGTTTACGCAAGGCTTTCCAGATGTTCCATATTTACAGAAAAAAGATGAAAACTCTAATCTTTGTAGATTGAACTTGTATGTTTGGTTTACTGTTTCTTTTTGGCCAGAACAGAACTTTTACGTATATGAATTCTGATTTAATCCAGCAAAACCAAGTAAATCCCAGTGCAAGCATGAGACTACCACCTCTCAAGGCTGGGCTCAGAATCTGGGGCTTCTGACATGTGAACTCTGGTTTCTCAAGTTGCTTTGACATGTATTTGGGCTGGACTCAAAATGAATTTCATAAACTCCTTCTCTGGATTTTTATTGACTTAGTGACAGAGAAATCCTTCCTCAAAAGACAACTCATCAACAGTTAGTCAGAGTCTCAGTTACAGTCAGACAGTGAGTTACCTTTTGTACTGTAATCTGTTGATAGATTGTTTAAACTGGTGCTTACCCCAAATTTCCACTAGCTGCAGCATGTTTTGAAAATTTGAAATGACTTACTTCAATGTGCCTGCAAAGATCTGTGTGTGTCTTGTAGGAAGCATAAGGAAGCGAATGATTAATCACATTCTTCCTAGTAATTTAGAAGCGTTGATGAATGCCAGGAAACATTGTAATGAGTACTGAAAAAAAAAAAGCAATACATGTGAAGCTTTATTGTTGCTTTCAGTATAAGCAAAGTAATTATGTCTGCTAATTAGACATTACTTCTTAAAAAATAAATAACAATAGATACATTTCACGCACTGTCCATATTTAAGTGCGGAAAGCATAAGGTAAGCACATACAACTGTAGCACGCCATCACGCATCATCACAACCACCCCAGCAGCTTTATCTCAAAATTGGTAGTGCACAGACATACACACAGTCAAACAATTTCTCTTCAATAGACATTTTTCAGTCTCATTTACTAAGCAGCACTGTACTTCAAATACTTACTTTGGTGAAATAAGCGAAAGTTAAATTTCTGGTTTTCACTATCATCTTGAACTACGAAGCTGTGTAAGGCTCTGCCTTTGTTCTGTGATGGTATTCACACAAACTTTTGGACAGATCAGAGGAAAAAGTTTCACCTTTGCATGTTGGGGAACACAACGTGCCATATATTTCATTTAATTATTTTGAAAGCATTATAAGCTGTTAATTACGTACACCAAAAAGCTGTGAATTATGGTTGAAGATTTTCTCTGAAACAATTCAGAGAGATTTTGTTGCTCTACTCACACTATATCAATTTCAAGCCCGTATTTTCTAGAATTGCTTGGCTTAATAGCTGTACACAGTCTTCTGTCCAACGTGGACTGCAGGCTTCCATGAATTTGAACCGAGTTTAGGAGTATTTGCTTTAGAGACCTAACAGGAAAACTGGCAAGTTAGAGCCACAGAAGAAAAATACACTTTTTTTCCTTCACAAATGCTCAAAACTAAGTAGGAAATGTCTGCTGATACTCTCTCCAGGGTCTGTGGTTTTGTATAGGGATAGTATTAAAAAAAAATAAAAAATAAAGAGACACAGTAAGTTGTTTTTTTGGGTTTGTTTGTTTTTTAAGGCAACTAATTGTGTATTGCGTTTAAAGCTTCAATCAAAACCCTCAGAAACCGGTAACAAATTGATAGCACTTCTCTACAAAAATTCTGGCAAACTGGAGAAAAACAAGACCCTCAGGAGGGACAATTAATACCATTACTTTAATTCCAAGTTGTCCCCAGTTGGAAGTGTCACTAAAAGCACCCATGCTTACAGAAGGAAGTTCAGCATATTCAACTGCATTGGCTGCAGAATTGAAGCCTGCTAAACTTACAGTTGAAACACAAATTTGACGGATTACAAGATTCCCCTAGGGTCCACATTTCAGGGCAGAAGACCAAAGAACCATATAACCACAATGCTGAAAGACATTCGGCTTGAGATATTTATATCTGCCTTGCGTAGGTAACCATATAGCAAGTCAGTGTCTAACAGGGTTAAGTATACAATGCACAACTAGTAAATGCACACTTCTTTCAGAAGCAGAGGAAAGGATCAAAGAAATAATCTTTTTTATATGGAAATTACAAGTTTACACTAACTGCATTTAAGCTATAAATTATGAAATTGTTCAGAATTCTGTCAAATTTATTGTAATATCTGAATTAGGTACTAAGACCCTGCAAAAACAAAGCAGTTTAAAATAAATTTAATGTGAAAGCCATGAGGTCCATATCAAGACAAGAGCCAGAATACTGGCAGAATGTTCAAAGGAGTATACATTGGGATGAAAATAAAAGCCAAACTAAGCAGCATTAAAAAACACCCCCACCAAGCATCCCACCCACCCTCCAGCATCACTTTTCATTCTTTTCAGAGGCAAACACTCTTTTTTTCAGAATGAAAGCATTCACGGGTTGTTCACGCCAATTATAACAACTTTTAAGAAAGTTACCAATTAAAATTAAGTACATTAAGTGGCCACAACACTAGCCTGATATTTGAGACAGCTCCCTGCTCTTCTACAGCTCTCCTATATGAATTGTTCATTCTCTTCACCCATAACCTGGGGGAAGCAGGGCTGCCCATGTCATGGTAGCAACAGCCAGGCTGCTAAAACTTGAGCCAAAGCTCTGTATCAGGGACAGAGGAGTGTCTACCCCACTGGCCAAGCCTGTTACGTGCATGGCCAACTCTGCATGATGTTGCAAAAGATGAAAGAAACCTCAAAGAGTAGGGGGAAGGGGGGAGGATGAAGAAAGCACCTTTTTTTCTTTTTTGTATTATGACAGATTTATACGCATACACACAAATTTAAAAATTTGCATCTTCCCCCTTCCTATCCTCCCCTAAGACCTTGTGGTTGAACAATATGGTCAGGTAAAAAGTGAAAATGTGAGCCTGACATTCCAAATTTGAGGAAATAATTCTATTTGGGAACAATCAAGCACCACTATTCTCCCGCACAGCTCTGTTGCTCTGAAGCTGTGCATTTACAAGTCAAGTTCCAGCCTTTTTCCTTGAGATTATGCACAAAAAAAACCCTCCAGTTGCAACGTCTGAATAAAATCTGTGGGTAATAACAAGCCACTTCCCTATTGCAGCATCTGCATTGGCTAAAATAAATTACTAGAACCCAGAATAAAGCACTAGGTAAAAGTGGTTATGCTGGAACAGGCAGCTACTCATGATGCTACTCTAAATGTCAACACAGACACTGAAGATTTTTAAGCTACAGATAAAATTAAAGATGAAGTCTTGTGCCTGGTGGGTTACACAACAACATGCCAACAGGAAAATGAAATCATCATCCAAATGGCTGGGATGCTGCAGACATCAACACAGGGCTCAGCGTGTGGCAAGAGGACAAGCTAAACAAGATTCCCAGAAAGATGTATGTAAATATATCAAATCTGCTTTAGAGAAAGAGTCTCCTAATTAGGTATATGAATAGCTGGCAGTACAAAGAAGATGTTTGGGCTTCTAAATAAAGAGATCAGAGATGCTGTCTGTGCCCTCTTGGGCAAGACCTAGCTCAGGCCTATGGCTGCTATTCTGCAGTCCTGCTCTGCAGACCAGAAGGGTAACAGCAGAGGTGGCCAAAGCAGCATAAAACACTCCCAGAGGACCCATAACTGAAGCACAGTTGTGGTATACATGCGTGTTCCTGTATGTTCTCTGATGTGCACGTGGAGACAACACAGTCTTGATTGTGCATGTTGCTTTGCTCTACATCTTCTACAACGCTCTCACAGGGGAAAAAAAAATAAAATAAATCCCCAATCAGTTATACATTAAAGGAACAGACCAGAAAGCACATTTACAACTATCCCATGAAACATTTAATTCAGCCTGGGAGCTGTAGGTTGGGCTGCTTAATGTCCTCCTGTCTCCTCCAGCTCCAGCAACAGTCCATTGACTGCAAATCCTTACGAGTTCCCCAGGGATCAAGGTGTTCTGCCTGAGCTGAAGGGAGGAGCTAACAAACGAGGTCCACCTGCCCACAGAGAGCAAGCACTGCAGGGCAGCTAGGAGCAGGAGGAGCTCAAAAGTGGCAGATTATCATTCGTAGCTGTCAGCCCTTCTCACCACTGGTGTGTATCAGATTTACACAGACTGGTTGTTCCGTCTAAACAAGGAGTGACTCACTAGAACACCCTAAAAATCCAATTACAACCCAATTAATGTCCCCACCACTGCCCCTATGCAAAGCAAGGTAGGCTTTCAAGAGAGATGCACCAACTTGACATCTGTCGATCCTGAGCAAAGGAACTTGCTTCCCCTCACAGCACATGGATGCTTCCAGTTCACGAGACTCACAATCAATTACATCGACAGAAGGCTCTGAGCAGCATCTGAATGCTGAGGCTGGACAGTGGGGGACTAGGACAGCCTGGAGAATCCATACATACCCTCTGAGACCTGTGGCTCATATTGCTTACAAGAGAACTAAATTCCAAAGAAAGCAGGACATAAGGAAAAAAAAAAAGTACATGCTGTTGTAACCTTTGCTATGAGAAACCTTGTTGAAACTTATATCCAACCAGAAGTAAAACTAAATATTCATAATTTTCTTTTTAATGTGCTAGAGACTAATTGAACAGAAATCGCCTTGTTCAAGCCCTAAGCAACACTTTATGGCACATGAGGGATATAGATTCACTTTAATTTTATTAGGTAGTAACTTGAAATACGGTGATTGAGGAAGAGGTTTTATGTAGGGATAAAAGCTCAGCTATTTTCTCCTCCAATATAAAATGTTGCTGTAAGGATGCCAGCCTAAAAAAAAAAAAAAAAAGAAAACAAAAAAGAAAACCAAAAAAACCTACGCTATAATAAATGTAGAAATGCTCCCAGTGATTTCATAACCGCGTGCTGCAGGCGTTCAGAGTAGATATAATCACTACATGTCACGCTGGGAACTACGTGCTACTTGCTTCCACTCTGAAGCAGCGAACTATGAAGCACGTAGATAAATTAAAGAGACTGCAGAAAGGGGCAGCGAGACTGAAAGGGTTTGGAAAACATTACTGGAAAGGAAAGGTTAAAACAATTGTTTAGTCAGAGAAAGAGAGAAGTGATGAAAGATGATAATAGGTTTCCAAGATGTAAAAGGCTCGTTTTTTTAAACAAGGAAAGACTTTACATGACCCTTTGTTCACTTACTACCTTGAATGCAATTTTCAGTGAAGAGGATTTAGTTAAATACTAGGGGGAAAACCTTTCCACCTGTAGGTGTAATTAAACAGTAGACTCAGCTACTCAGGGGGTCATGGTATCTTTTTCATTGAAGGGTTTTAAGTTAGAAATTCACCTGCTGGGAGTTTTAAGTACAGATCCTGCCTAAAAGCTGGTGGTGTACAAGATGACTTCCTGAAGGGCACTCCAGTCGTGCCTTTTCATAACTCGGATAGGTGTCAGCTCGACAGTTACCACCCAGGTCCCTCATTCCTCCAGGCTGGAGAGCTGGCCTCTTGAGCATTTCACTGCATTAGCAGGTAACATCAGTATGAAACAAACCCATTTCAGATGAAAAGCTGTGTTACTGAATGAAATCGGGTTTTTTAGCCCCCTCTGCTGTACTCCATAGTCCAACAGCGTGGTCTCTAGGTGGGACTCTACCTGTGCCAGCCCCCAGCTATGGGTGCTGATGCCATGAGGGTGAGACACGGGGCCAGCTCAGCGCCAGGCAGACTTCATGGACAGCCAGCTCCTGCACCAGGGTCTGTGACAATCAGATGATTAGATTGATGAGACATTAGGAAGAAGTTCTTTACTGTGAGGGTGGTGAGGCACTGGAACAGGTTGCCCAGGGAAGTTGTTGATGCCCCATCCCTGGAAGTGTTTAAGGCCAGGCTAGATGGGGCTTTGAGCAACCTGCTCTAGGGAGAGGTGTCCCTGCCCATGGCAGGGGGGTTGGAACTTGATGATCTTTAAGGTCCCTTCCAACTCTAACCATTCTATGATTCTATGAGATTAGATCTGCTGTGTGGGTCACGGCGTTAAAAGAGTTAAAAATAAGTATTTAAAACTTTCGGCAATTTTGAAAAAGAGGAAAAGTTACCTTTAGCTGGGACTAATGGCAGGACATTACGCCCTGTGAGATGTCCTTTCTGGGGTGGAAGCCTAAAGTAAAGCCCCATGAACTCAGCGGGGGTGCGCGCACAGCGCCCCAAAGCATCCTTCCCCCACATTCCCTCCCGCCGAGCGCGGCGGCGCGCAGGGACAGCGCGCCCCCTGGCGGGCGCGGGGGCGAGCGGCCCCTCGGCCACAGCCACGGCTTCAGCCCCACTGGGGGAGAAGGGGGAAAGGTGGGGAGGGGGCGAGGGAACTGCGCTGACCCTCCCCACAAAAATAAAACCCCAAAATAACCTCAACACACCGACAGGCAGAGCCACCCGAGGGGAGGAGGAGGTGGTCAAAGTGCAAGCGATCCAGTTAGCCCCCTCCCAAGAGCATGGAGGAGGGGAAGGGGAAGCCTCATTCTAGCTAGTTTTGCCCCAAACCCAAAACCCGACAGAGTGAGGAGGGGTGAGAGAGTTGGTGAGGCACTGGCACAGGTTGCCCAGAGAAGCTGTGGATGCCCCATCCCTGGTGTTGTCCAAGGCCAGGCTGGATGGGGCTTGGAGGAACCTGGTCTAGTGGGAGGTGTCCCTGCCCGTGGCAGGGCGTTGGAACTTGATGATCTTTAAGGTCCCATCCCACCCAAACCAATCGATGATTCTATGAAGCAGAACAGCCAACAAATGCAGAGGGCTGCAGAAAGGATTATCAGGGAGAGATGCTGCAGAGGAACACAGGGAGGGCAAGGCTGGGATGGTTTCAAGTCACAGCCAGGAAGGGGGGATTAATTTCTTTTTTTGAAGCTGCAGAATTAGTGCCAGCAGGACTCTGCTGTCCTGAAGTTCTGCTGCAACTCCAAGTCAAAGACTCACAGAGAACCTAATGCTAAATCACGCCACAGCTCCCCTCCCCTGCCAGCCTGCTGCTGCTATGAGGTTACATGCTTGCCCTTTCCCAGTGGGAACCGGCAGCCTGGTTCTTCCTCCTCACTCCCAGACTCCTGAAAGAAAGGTTTTCAAACCAATGTGCTGCTACAGTAAAGTTTTACTTTAACAGACTAAATATTACAAGTTATTATTGTAATCTGCTGGGACCTGTTGCTGTAAAGTGATTCTGAGAGTATCAAACCACCAGGAAAACTCATGTAACTTAGAAGTTAACACCAGGTAGTCAAAATGAACATTTCAGCCTGAAGTTTCAGCTCTATTTTTAATTTATATCTTCTGGTAATTGAAATTTAGCTCAGGCTGTTTTCTCGTTTTCATTTAAAATTTATATGCATTTGGAAGTCATCAGGTGCTTGCTTCTGCTCTGGAAACATTCCCACATCTGCCTGTGTTGTCTTCTCAGCAAGACCTATCCTTACTCAGCTTCTTTGCTGAAACCCGCTGTGTTGGACTGCTCACCTAAGCATGAGGGAGGGCAGGAGGTTTGGCCAGGTTGGTGCTGAAGGTGTTCTTCCTCCTCAGGTCACACTGCATGCTGGACTGTGATCTTGCAGCTGGTTGTTTTCTGCTAATAACTCCAATGGGGCTGAAGGCATGGGTCTACCAATAAAATTTGAACATGATCATCATCCCATTATGTGAGAGAATATAGCTTGCCTGCAATTTAATTTAGCTGTTTAAACAAGCACAAGCCTCACGGAATGTTTGTCCTCCAATTACTCTAGAGATGGTTCAGCGATACCAACTTCCTAAAAGAGATTCAAGGACAGCAGAATAAAACTATACAAAAAACCTCTATTGATTTCCAAATTTCAACCCATGCCAGGTGGGGGAGTGGACATGGACTTAACTGAGGGAGAAAGAGTTACTCATTGCTAGCCCTACAAGGGGAGAAAGAAGCACACACAAGTCCACTCCAACTGGCAGAGGGAACTGCAAGCACTAAATAGTTTCAGTTTCCTGCTCTGGCAGCACCTTTATCTACCCAAGCCAAGTCCCCCCTCACCATACTCACTCCCATAGGTCCAAGATTCAAGAAAACACATCTGGAATATCTGACAGTATTTATTTAGATTAGGAAAGAGACAGATTCTTCGAAACAGCTCACGTTTCCAGTTTAATTTTTCTATTTAAAACAGTTCTTTTTTCATGTCATGACTCTATCAAACTAAGCTTCCTACACAGCCCATTCTAAAGGGAGTACAGGGGGGTCTCGTTTCCCCCAGGAGAACCACATGAGAACTGGGGACCCTTCTTCCAGCTGTGAGGTAGGAGATTTCAGACTGCATTTCATGCTTTCAGTACGGCAGCTGCAACCCCCGTTTTGCAAAGTTCACTTCTTACAAACACTGTGCAACAAATCCACCTCATCTCCTATTTTCAAGGTCTTCCTAAAGAACATATGTTTGAAAATCATACAACTTGGAAGTCATAGTTTGATTTAACCTGTTTAAGAATATCTGTACCCTGTCATTTCCCAATTCTAATTTATTTTGCATGCTTTCTGCTGAGCACTGCCTTCATGCCTACCATAATAAACAGTCCTCCCTAAGTGCAGGGCCAGGGTTCTTCACAGGCAAACTGATCTGGGCAAAGTAGATAAACCCTTCATTTTGGAGTTCACTCAGTCTCTAACTCTAAAGAGCATTCAAAAGTGGCAAGAAAGCTAAGATAAGGAAAAATATCCAGATGTTGTATCTCAGTCTGGATCTGTGCATTTTATAGAATCATATAATATCTTGGGTTAGTCACATAGTCCAGCCCTCCTACCATGAGCAGGGACATCTTCAACTAGATCAGGTTGCTCAGAGTCCCATCCAACCTGAGATATTTCCAGGAATGGGGTATCTACACCACCTCTGGGGGCAACCTGTTCCAGTGTTTCACCATCATCATAGTAAAAAATTGCTTCCTTCTATCTAGTCTAAATCTACCCTCTTTCAGTTTAAAACATTACCCTTTGTCTGATCACTACAGGTCCTGCTAAAAAGTTTGTCCCCACCATTCTTGTATGCTGCCTTTAAGTAATGAAAGGCCACAATAAGGTTTTCCAGAGCCTTTTCTTCTCCAGGCTGAACAACCCCAACTCTCTCAGTCTTTTTCTTATGCTTCTGAACCGGTTCTTAAAATCTCAGTGCCTACAGGTTTACTTGCTTTCACTACCATTTTTCTATGGGGAACTGTAAATTCATAGTGGTCACCTCCTTGTAGCCCTGAGGGAACTTGCACTTCAACTGGGAGATCCTCACTACGTCAGCACTACTACTGGGAGACTAAGAAGCCTAAATAACTATCTATCTAGGGAAAAAACTAGACCTGCAGCCTGTTCAGATCGTTGAATTGTTCAGAACTTCTTCATTCTCTTGCTCCACAGACACATATTGAAGCTATTTCCAAACTCTTTATTGCAGATATTTGTGAGACAAGGGACTGAGTGAGAAGGGACATACAAACCAGGTTGTTCCATATTCTGCACAGTACAGAACTTTTGGTCCTTTTAATTGCCCCCAGACACAACTGAGTAATTGCTATGACAGAACTGAAGTAAAAACATACCCATGAATGTCAAACAATGGGAACTGCCACTGTTTTCCTCAAGTTACAAGGTATTTGCATGAAAGCAAGTCTCAGAAGCAACACTTCAAACAGAATAAAGTTATTCTACTTCTGCAACAATTTCTTACCATCTTCATGATCTGTTCATAGTAGCCAGTCCCTTGAAGGCTAGATAATTGGATTTCTCTGGACATCAGTCTCTGCAGTCCACTGCCTTGCTCTGCCCTGTTGTCAGACTGTTGCTCCTTCTCTAGGTATTCCCAAAGTATCCATGTGCTTTCTGTCTGAGCAGCTTGCAGCACTCTTTTCACAATAGGGACAGCCAGGCAGAACACTGTTTTTCCCTCTATTAGGGCACGTTGTTCAGCAGTATCCCTTGGCTGAAGGCAGCAGCCTTGCAGCCAAACATTGATTTATGTATGGTTTGGCTAGTATTTTTAAAAAGCTTCTTCCTTGAAAAGTTCCTTTAAAAAGCACACATCTGTTATATCTCAGCTCCTACCTGTTCAGCAGAATAATACCAAAATCCAAATTCTGTTCAGGAACTGAACGTGTTGCTGCTGCAGACAGAGCCAGTCTTCTCGTGAGAAAAGACAGCCAGTCTTCCCAAATGGAAGGCAATTCCCAGCCAACACACTGGAGCAGGACTTCATACTCAGTTGCCCCATACACACAGGTCAGCTGGCAGGTCGGAAAAAGGCCCCAAGAAATACCCTGACAACCCATGAAGTAACAAGTCACATTTTAGAAAAGTATACAGTGAACTGCTGCCAACTTTTTCTGTTTGATTGGTCATCTTAAAATGTTTGAGGATTAAATCATCTTGAGTCAGGAAAGCAAACTATGCTTGCACATTTACTAACTACCAGCTAATTTGTACCTCGTTTCACAAGCAAAATCATCTCTCCCACTCCAGAAATCTCCTTCCCTGGGGGGCATGAAAGCTGGTTTCCCTTTCTCCTCCATAACCCCTCATAATCCCTAAAACACACTAAAGCTTCTTTTCTTAGTTAAGAAAAAAAATTTTGCTATTTAACATAATCTGAAATTGCACTGTACTCCTTTTTCTCTTTATCTCTGTTTTCAATTTTGTAATTAAGCACTTCATTGTGTGCTGTGCTAGAATCACAGCGTTTTCATTTCAAGCATGAACAGTGTTAAGAGGGACTCAAGCAAGGAGTGCCTCTGAACAGCAGAGCACCAAAGAAAAACTCCTCAGGTGTCTAGAGGGCACGAGGCCATACTCCCCATGCGCTCACCGGTGGTGTCAAGTGTGCAGATACAGATAGGCTTTCCTCTGCTGGGTGTTAGCCAACACCTTTTTCTCCCCCAGCCCTCAAGCAGGAGGCTGGGAACTGTCTCATTCCTATCATCACAGATCCTTTATCTGCCATCTAATTTTCAAAAAGCAAACAAACAAAAGAAATATCTAATTCTGCCCTCCTCTGGGTGAAGAACAGGGTGCAATGCACACACACTAAATACCTTGTTTAAAATTCAGATCCGTTGCCACAAGAATGTTTCTTAATGACATTCTCTGTCTGACACCGCCACCAAAGTGCTTTCTCTGTGTCCTAGAAGACACCAGCTAGGAGGGAACATTTGCCCCCAGTTTTTAGACAAGTAGCCTGTCTCCACGCTATCAGTCTGCTCCGAAGCTTCAAGATAGTGATGGAAAGGGAAAAAAAAAATCCCACAAACCTCCAAGACTCTCCCACGCTAATTTTAATACACAGTATGCTAGCTGGTAGCTTTCATACAAGAAGAAATTAACCAGGATCTGCAGTAGCACAGACAAGGACTTGCATGTGTTCTGCTGCCTATAAATAGATTCTCCACTTAAAAACACAACCCAAACAGCCAGCTGTTAACAACTAGACCACAGAGTCTAGGCAGCAATTGTTGCTTGCTGAACAAGTCTGTGCAACCTGCTCATGCTTCAGTTGGCAAATGATGTACAGGCTAATGTTTGATGAGCAGTAACAATATTAATGTGATCTCTGAAGAGGCAGGAGCAAAACATGCTAAGCGTGAAAATGCACTTTGAATGATGTTCAGAGGGGCTGTGAACAGGGCTTTCCAGAAGTAAGCATTTTTCCCCTCGCAGCTGCTACTGGCAGTTCTGGCAAGAGCAGAAAGGACTGGCAAAGAGCAAGGCTACCTCCACACTTAGGGACTTGTCTTTGGCCTTTAGAAAAGTGGGTTTAAGTCTTACCTCTGTCACAGGATTCCTATGTGATTATTTGCCCAACCACGTGCTAGAGATTCAGCCATTCCCTACCCACAGGGGTATTCCAAGGACAGATGTACTGAAGACAGGACAAGCTAAACCTTTTTAGCCCTAAATATGCTCACTGGGGAAGGGGGAAAAAAAAAAAAAAAAAAAACAAAAAAAAAAAAAACAAAAACAAAAACCCACACACACCCAAAAAACAACCCCCAAAATTTTTTCCTTCAGTGAATCATCTGAACCCTGTCTTAGGGCTGATTTCATTGAACATTATGTCCAAAAGGCTCAGCAAGGTTACCTCCGTGCTACTGGGCTGCAGAGCACTTTACATGATGGGGCCTCTATGACACAAAAAGTAGCCCTTCTGCCAAAGCCATGCCATACCTTGTGCCCGGGTGGTTGACACCTGCTGACTTGATTTCAGCTCTGTGGTTAAGCTGGAGCTGAAGCTGCCATTTCATCTCATTTGTACTGCCAGAATGCTGGCACCCTGGCAGGTGAGTCTAGTTTTAAGCATTTCATCCAGCTATACAAGAGTCCTTCCTTGCATGAAACAACAGGTTTGACATCAGAATAACCATGTAAATAAAATACAGCATAACCTTCCCAGCTTCTTGCCTTCCTCCCCCCACGCCCTTTTTTTTTTTTTCAAATTAAGGTGGGTAACAAGAAGGAAAAATGATCTTTACAGGACAATAATTAAAGTTCTGTGCTGTTTTCCATTACAGCAGGGATCGCAGTCTCAGACCAGTCAGGTTGCAACAACTTCCCAGGCTTCTGAAGCAAGACTACTTTAGATAAGCAAAAGCAGAATTATGCTGAGAATTTGGAAACAGCAACTATTAAGAGAAACAAACCAACAAAAAATTTATCCACATCCACAATAACCCAACAAGCAGCTTAAAACTCTCAAAACAGGCACTGCTGAACTTAGCCACGGTGAGTTCAAATTGCCACCCTTCCTTCTCTACCTTGCTTTCAGCCAGAGGTTACTTACTGCTGCTGTAACAGGAGCAGCAAAATACTGCTCCTATATGTAGTCTTCACAGGCAGCTTATGCTGAGATGTTGGCTGTGTGCAGGAACATAATGCTCTAAAAGATCACAGCAAAGCCCATCAGATCTCACCTGTCAAATCACTTAGAAAAAATTACTAGGACCACACTTCTGAATTTATTCCAGCACTATTATTTTAAAGGCTGTCATAAAACTTTATGAAGGACAGGGAGCGCTCACTCTTTCACCACGCAGCATAGACACCTTTTAACTAATGATAAATCGTGTTGTAAAGGTTTGCATAAAACAACAAACTGTATTAAAAATTTGAAATTCCTTTTAGAGGAAGCTAAATACAAGTCAATATATCTTAGAAGAAGAGCATGGGAGCACAGGAGGTAATTGATAGTAGAAGGCCAGAGGGCACTTTTTTACACCTTCTGGCTGTGAGGCACTCACCTAGGAACCGTTTTTGACATCTAAAGAAATTTTTCTTTCTTTCTCAGTGCTCCAGAGTGCATGTCAGATACCCATCAACTCTGGAACAGGCACAGCATGAAATAGTTTGAGAAGCTAACATTACATCAATAAGCCATATGTTGTTCTTTAATGGCCACAATGGGAGTCTCTTGTAAACAACAGGAGAAATTATCATGGATATTTAAAGGCTGAACATTTGCTTAATTTACTCTACAGAGAAACAGTACTAGTACCATTATGTTGTCTGTATGTTAGACTATATGCAGCATTAAAGATCTATGGTGACAGGTATACAAACCAAATCACAGTCCCAAATGCACTGAAATCCATTAGCAGTCTGCCTTTACAGCAATGCAAGTGCCAGAGCTCATAACATAACTGAATGATTTTATCAATGTATTTTTCATATTTCTATTGTCATTACACCTGAAGGTCCCTGCCCACAAATGCACAACAAAACATCGTCTCCCCTCCCAACGTCACCACCATGCATTGTTATAAATGCACCAGGACAAATTACTAAAACATTCGTGCAAGGTTTTATAAAAGCCATAAAGGCTGGATATTGCCAAGTCTTCAGACTGTGTTGAAATCCCTCATTCTTAAACATGTTTTTGTGTGTATATTTCAGTTTTCCTGAAGAAAACCACCTAAACAGAGTAACCTGCAATTATGCTTTGCTTTTACAGTAGCTCTAGGACTTCTGCTAAACAGGAAAATGCAGATCCTGGATGCACTTGCTGAATGTAGAGTTCTACATATCTATTCTCTGGTAACTGTTGAAATAATGTCCTTTAGTAACCAACTCACTGAATTCCACTGTTATCACCCTCAACAACAGCAGGCTCTCAGGCACATAACTTTTTAATGTAATAATAAAGCTAGTCTGGAGTGGGAAAAACACACAAACGCACACTAGGAAAAAGCATAAAAACTCTAACATACCCACACCAGTTTTAAAAGCAGGCAATCAGATTTCAACTGTGTTTGCATTTTGTGTTTTCCATTTACTGCACTAACAGACTGTTCTGTCGCACTCACATGGGCTCTTCACCAGTTCCACTTGCAAAACCCAAAGTCATTTGCAGAGGGAAATCAGCAGAGCAGCTGTCAACAGGAGAGTAACCATGACGGTCCCATTATCATTGCCCAAACAAAATGTCAACTTAGAAACTCCAGTGACCTGTCAAGGCTTACCAAAGGCTCCACAAGCCCACTGGAAACTTCTTTTAAGGTTTCACGTTAGAATTTTGTCTCTGATTGATCACACATATCAGAAAAGCTTGGTATTGTTGTTATCTCTTAGGAATGTAGAATACATCTCATCCATACATAGAGGACAGTACCTAGGCTAATAATCAGTTAAATCTTCAGGAACGTGGTTCAAACAGGAGTTAAAGATGTCAAGTTTCCCACTGTCCCTTTACAAAGGGGACATCTTTCCATCCTGACACGAGACCAACCAGCTTCTTACATCTCAGTGCCCACTCTTCTGGGCACCTGACAGAAACAGCCCAGGCTCTGCACTGTAATGCTTATTTCTAAAGCTGGTATTTCAAGTGCTTACAGTTCCAGGGCTTAGCTTAAAGAGCTCTTCTCCTATGCAATCATTTTTTGTCGTTGTGTTTTAGACTGTTTCCTAGTACAGCCTTGCTGACTTCTTTCAAAAAAATGCATGAAGCTGTGTCCGTGCTCATCTGGTTGTACTGGTTTGTCATCAATCCTTCCTTAGTAAATTAGAAAAGTCATCCGTGAAGTGAGCTGGGGAAACAGCATCATCCTGTGCTCTCCTGTTTAATGTTGCAGCACACTACTAAAAATAGCTGCTGCCTTCCACTCCAGAGACGGAGGCTTCCTGAGAACAAGGCATTTCTATACTCAGGGTATACACACGATACACAGCACTCTGAAATATCACCTCTTGTCCACAGGTGACATGAATAGACCCGTAATATTTCACCAGCCTAAAAGCTATCCCAGCCACACAGCTAGTATGCTTCTCGTAAACACTCTTCAGCCTCTCCCAGCTTGAGCAGTTGTATTTAACTCATGTTTTTTTAAATCCTATCTCCACAACTGCCGAAGCAGCTCCATGTTTCTGCTAATCTTTTTTGAAATGTAAGAAAGTGAAAAACATTTCAGGAGAAGTTTTGGATCCTCTTCAGATTTTTTTTTGTTTTAAACATATTTTGTTTAAATAGAAGCAAACAACAAGTTTTTGATCTTAGCTGTCATACACAAATCTGGACCATTCTCCATTTAGACAGAAAAATGGAATCAGAGTCTAGAACTCTTAGCAGGACAACCTCAATTCTATGCAGTTTTATGCAAAGAAAGTAAGTTATGATCCATGTCCTACAACAAAACACAACAACAGATGAAACAGAGCTGACTCTGGGCAAGGATGGGCAAAGCTTGAAGGTTCCTCACTCAGAAGGGGGCAGAAGATGGAAAGGTACTCCCAGACGAAAGGGGAAGGACCCACTGCACCATGAGATGGAGGAAGTGATCACAAAAGGTTGAAATATAGATATATGGGTAGGAAGCAGTTTCAGATAAAAGAGAATGCGAGTCTGAAGGAAGCTGCCATCAAGTACAAGAGCAAAGCTGTGGCACGGCTTCTTTAAAAACTCTGTCAACTCTGCATTAAACATCTGCTAAAATGATATTTGGTCACTGTGCAAAAAAAAGTATGTTTATGACGTGTGGCTCACAGTAATGATGAGCTGTGTTTGGCCATGCAGTAAGCCACTCCCTGCCCCATGCCTCTATGAGACCCAGGAGACAAGCAGTGCTGGTTCTGCCTCATTGCATGGCCAGTCTCCCAGCACCACGAAAATGCCACCAGGAACAAGATGCTCCCCACCCCACCTCTACTGCCTGCTCAGGGAGTCTAAGACACCAGTGCTTTGCCTGTTCAAATCCAGGAAAACTGTGTTTGAAGAACTTTGCTTAGCACAGCCAGCATTCTGTGAACAGCAGCAGAGCTCTAATTAACAGCACAGACTTCATCTCAGCAAACTGTTTTAAGAGAAACTTAAAAGTACATGAATACTCCAAGTTCAATCCATAAGGCAAAGAGCTGAATCACAGACTCTGACAAGGCAGTCCCTGGAAAGCAGCTACATTTTACACTCCATTTCTCATTCCAGGAGCATCCCAAGTCCAATGTATAGCAGCTCTACATGCAGATAAGCTGAAAGGAGAATGCCAGTTTCACCCATGAGGAAAGTTCAAATCTGGAGTCTAATTAATTTCACAGATCTCCCTTGCCTCTAGAATGGGAAAACTGCAGTCAAGTCAGGCAGTCTCTCTGTATTTCATCCAGACATCTAGGTTTCAGATAACAGCATTTCTCCTGAACTTATCCATGATGCCCAAACTGCAGTCAGGAAGAAGCGAGGACACCAACTGACCCAGGCTGGAGGGCTGCCCACCAGGTCCCTTCAGAGTCATGCAGTGCCCTCCTGGGACAACACTCTTCCAGTAGCACGGCTCTACTGTCCCACAAAAGGGGCTCTAGCATCACTTCACAACAGAGCAAGGCTGATGCCTGGAACATTCCCAGCCTGCCCCAGCAACTAGAAGTGCATGGGATTGCAGGGCTATTTCATTCCCTATAGAATAACTCACCCCTAACTGCAGTCATATCCCAGTGGTGAGCAGGAGCTTAAGGTAAGGCTGTCTGCACATCCACACTTCCTTCTCCATTAGCACAGTATCTCACATAGCTTGTTCCCAGGGCTGCAGAAATATTGCCAAGAGATCCTTGTTTATGCATATGCTTCCAACCACACGCAAGAGTTGCCCTACTTTGATAGGGCTTTACTCTACCCCTCTTACAAGGGTCTGCACTTCCAGGCTCCTGTATTCTCTTAGGGCAGTTTATTTTGGCTTAGGCCAAAATCTTAGAAGTAGAACCCCTGGCAATTTCCACTGTATCTTTGAGCAGTTAGTCATCAGTGTCACTGGCTTCAAGTTTCATGCCAAACCTGGCATCAAGTATTCCAAGTAAAACAGTATGGGTCTGAGAAGGCCTGGGAAAAAAAGCAAGCTCAGCCCAACAAACTGATGCAAGATTTTTGAACTATTCCTAACCCACCTTATACAGAAGCAACCTTTATCTGCAATGAATATTTTTGGAGAACAAATGCCACCACGAGTTACTATACAGAGGACAGGACTCTCTCATACCATGCAGTCCGTAAAGATTCTTCAGTGGCAAAAACACAAGCTTTCTCAGAAGACAAAACCATCCACCAATTCAAATATGTATTACAACACAGATCCCGGAGACCAACAGATACACTTACAACATTCATAGGCAGTTTCAGCAAAGACAGAAAAGACTGGTGTATTTGGGCTGAGAGCAAAAGCATCTAAGATGGATATGAGTAGTTTTCAGAGATCAATTTAACAGAAAAGCAGGAGGCTTTTGCTGCTCGTTGGGAGGGGAGAAAGAACAGAGGGGTGCAGGCAAAAGACTTACTTCAGACAAGCACCATCCTTCAACTTCATGAAGTTTTTCATAAAGTTGTGCTCTGCACAGAATTGGACACAATACAAAGGTTCTGAACACCATGAATATTCTTCAAAACCACCAGGGCAGTTTTACAGCCAGATACCAGTGCCTCCCACCTACACACACACCTAGCATGTATTGCAACTAGAACCACCCTGCATCCTTGTTCAGGAGAGCACTATCAAAAACTGCTTTGAACACTGCAGTAAGAGAAAAATATGCTAGTATGCCCTGCTCTCAAGTAAGCAGCACTGACTCTTCTAGTACAATTAACTTGCTCTGACTGGAGAGGAAGGAAGACTGAGTTTTGTCAAAAACTCTCATTTCCTACTTGTCAGGCTTTCCTTAAACTACACCATGCTCATGAGAAACCTGCAACCCCAAAACCAGACTTTAAGCACCCCTACTCCTAATACCAATTCAAGCAGGGTTTCTGTGCTATGCATCTGAATAGCATTCAGTCAGGGAGACAAACAATAACATATGTGAAACAGCTTGAGTCTTGAGGATGTGAACTATACAGAATTAGTTAACAGAATTTTTTTCTTTAAACCCACACGCTCACCATAACATTCATTTAGTAAATCTGAGTAAGAACTGCATTCAACAGCAACACAATCTGCATACGAACATTCTGTGAAACGGAAGACTAAATTCCATGAATCAATAATTTGTTTCAATTGTCTTGGTTCTGTTTACTATATTCACCATGTTTGATGAGTTTTAACTTATTAATGTTGGACATCCTCCACTTTAAATCTCTGTATAAGGCTCTAAGTGAACAAGGCCTGTGTTAATTGCCTTCAAAGAGAATTAAGCATCTGCAGAAGTGTCTTCCAGACTGAGCTGCACTTTATTAGCTCTGCTGTCGTAAGTTCAGAAAAAAAACAAATCATCATATCCATGTCTGAGACAAGAGACTCCTCATTTAATGTATCTCATATCTTGCAAAACAATACTAGTTATGTAATGTTGGCATCCTATGTAATATTGTAGTTTAAATAGTCTAATAACTATTCAATATTTGTTATTATCATTACAATGTTGGCCTGTTGATTTTTAGTACTGAAGGAGCTGCCTGAAGCATGTACTGTTTACAACATTTGTTCTAGCTAAAGAGATTTGATAGAATTTGCTAATCAACTGCAACCTCTTCCCACCCATAAAACTGATGCAAAGAAGGGAAAAAAGCAGCTAGTGAGATCGAAAGACATAAACACTTTTACTTATAACTCTGTAAAGAGAAATCCCTCTCTCTCCATATGGTTTTCTCTTGGCTCTTAATCATCTTTTCATTGGCTTCCAGCTGGCTGTCTCACTATCATCTAGCAGTATCACTAGCAAGACCAACTTGTTATGCCAAAGCCAGGCACAAAAAGATGAGAGCTGCAGAGCAGAGTGGTTGGATGCAGCACTCTGCTGGGGGCAAATCTAGCATAACTGATGCACGGCAGGGCCACTTCACCTGCCTCAGCAGAGCAACCACTGCTGCATTCCCAAAAGACAGCAGCAGCTCTGCGCTTGCACTTTTTAGGAGTGGGAGTGAAGAACGACTACTACAATTGAAGCTACAGGGAAATTCTGCAGGCAGAAGTGTAATTACCTGAGTGGGAATTCTGGCAGAAAACCCAAACCTCTTTCGCTCCTTAAATAGAAACAAATGCTGTGCAGTCACCATGGAGAGATTACGTACAGCATTTGGATCACATGCAGCACTGAAATACAACACATACACAGAACAGCCAGCCATGGAGCTGGTTTAGCACTGCACAACCACCAGTCAGTTTGCCATTGACTACAGCCAGCCAGTCAGTGGTCCTTCTAGCCATCTCTCCCTTTCCAGTCTTAAACATATCAAGTTATATGTCAAAACTCAGGCACCACATTAAAGGCCAGCTCCGCAAGCCGTTTAGCCCATCTGTGAGGCAAGAGAGCCTGAGATGGAAGTCCTGACAAATTTATCCACTGCCACCCAAGTAAGATTTCAAGTTGGGAATAGACAGAAACCCCAGGTGAAGAAGCCTTGTCTGGTGCCTGTCTGTGAAAGTCTACTTTGATTTAGCTAAGCAACCCGTCTTTGAAGTGTAGCAGTTCTTACATGGTCTGCAGAGGCTTTGACTTCAGCTGCAAAATTTCAGTTTCATTCTGTGTCCAGCATCTCTGGTTTCTGCAGAGGCCCACTCCAGAGACAGCCAGGCCCACCTTATCACCTCCCTTCTTATCCATTCCCTCTGCCCACTCCACAACTCAGCTCACTTCTTATCTTTCATGCCCACCAGCCTCCACACTCAACCCCAGCCACCGATTCCATCTCCTGGTGTAGATCTTTCCCCTCCACTCCATCACCCACATCCCTAGCAGAAAGCATCCTCCTTGGGACCAAACATCCTCGGGGAGAGTCACCAGACCATAAGGGAAAACGGGTCTCCCTCTTCCTCTTCAAGCACAGTATGGGCTGCAGTCTTTCAGAGGCCTTTTGGCCTCAAACTCTCTCCCAAACAGCTATTTGCACTCACTAATAGTCCGGGCACTTCCTCTGTAGCCGCCCAACTATTCAGTCCTATTTTCAAAGAAAAATGTGGCTGCTTGGAGTCCCTGAAAAACCCACCCTGTCGCTTTCTATTGTTTGAAGTCAGCAGGAATGGTGTCAGACTAAAAATGTCTGAAATTTGTGTCTCTCCTTCAAATCAGCCAAAGCTTTGTTTTGTTAATAACTTCAGCCAGCCCCCAAGCCTTAGGAAAGTGCTTTATATCTATGCATATGTCAGGCTGATGATACTATATGGGAATCTTTCACTTACCAAGACCAGCAAAATGTTGCTGTGTATCAGGAATGCCACTCCACAGATAGTCCTTTTCTTACCTCTCTGCATTAGCTCACTAATTTAGGAGCATAAATCAGAGACAGCTGATAAGGTCGTAGGCACCGAGATGTCTTGCCTCCCATTCAGTTTTCCTAATCATCCTACAAGCCACTGAACAGCTTAAAATCTTAGAGCTTTGAAAACAACCCTGCTCATTCTCAGATCTACATATATTTCAGTTTCCTCCACATAACACCAGCCATTATAGAAACAGCTGTTTCTGATTTTGTAGTTATTTTCTCCTCAGCATACACATCCCTAACACTGGCTTTTGTTTTCATTCTCACAAGACAAGGCATGAAAAGACCTACATGTTTTTTCCCCTTCCCACCATTACTAGCCTTCTCACAGTTCCTCTCTCTTCCCTTTTAACATTGTGCTTCACATAGACTCTGTTCCTTGGATTTCCTTCAAGGAAAATATCCTATCTTTGTATTTATGAAGAATTATCCTCTATTTTTCAACCAACACCACACATCCTGATGTCTTGACTATACTGAAACTTACTCATTCTTAATTTTACAGGTTGATGAAAAGCTGCTAAAATGAGAGGAAGATTTTTCTATCATCAGCACATTCTGCTCTTGAAAGCCTGTAGCTCCCATTGTTCAAAAATGTACTGCTCACCATGTCAATTTAATCATATGCATAAGATATTAAAAGATCAGGTTCTAAGTGTACAAATTCTGTTGAGATCTGAGAAGATTCTTTTCATAAATATGAATGAGGGCCAGTTTCATGCCACTTGTTACTCTCCTTTCTTCAGACTATCACTTGCATTTCTTCTATGTACCAATAATCAATTTATAAAGCATAAATCATAAAGCTCACCCTGGTTTTGATTATGCTACAACCTATCATTTTACATTTAACCAATTTTCTTACTTCAATAACTGACACTCAGTTTCCTTTTTATCACCTTATTTATGTTTGAAGGAACAAATAGAAGTCACCTTTCTGCAAGGATTAGTGTCACCTATTATTTACTTATAAACTAGTTTTAAAACTGCACCATCACAGTAAGCATTTAATCAGAAATGCAAACAGGAAGCTCAACCTGTACACTATGTTCTACCACACATCAAGCAGAAATCATATTTCAGCGTTATCACATACAACCTGCAAACATCTGCTACAAAGAGAGGGAAAAAAAAATAAGAACAGTAACAACAAAAAGAGCCCCACACACCAAAAGATTATTTGACTTGCATTCTGTGTGAATTCAAACCGGACACAAGAATCAGGTCCCTTTTGATTATGGATGGAAAAAGAACATTTCTTGCCAGACACTTGTTTCTCAAGAGACAGTAGATGCACATTTGAGACTTCCTTGCAGCTCTGGGATGACAGCACAGGTGGGTACAGTCAGACACGTGTGCTCTGAGCTGGATAGAGATGCTGGCTACAACCTGGAAGCCATACAGCAACCACAGTATTGTGCTTTGCACAGTCACTTTAGGCTCACTGCCATTCAAATGAGCTTATGCAGCTTTCCAACCAGACCAGCTGAGGGTTTGGACCGGAGACAAGAGGAAACCATAGGGCTGTGTGCAGCCAGCCATCCAGAGTGGTCTCTTAGGCTGGAGTCACTCTGTCTCAGTGTTGGGGTCCATTTGATTCTGGAAATTCACCAGCCTTACTACTTGAAAGATGTTAGTCATGTAAACATCTCCATTTCTCTTATACGGAAAAGAAATTTGGCAAGTTTTACAGAAAGTTTTCCACTGTGAATCAGATCAAGGTCACAACCTGACATTCATTTGTTACCACGGTCTCAGAAAGTTAAAAAAAAATAATATATATATATAAAGTTCCTTGTAGGTATTAATAATTACTTCATGGTTTTGAATCTTTCTATTTCATACCAAGAGTCTGCTTCATGTGAGTATTTGTGGAAAAAGATTTATTTCCTCTAACTATAACAGCTGATGATCTCAGCACAAGTGAACCAAGACATGATCTTCAACTGACAACGCTGCCTTAACATTTCTCTGCTATATTCTGCAACAACCTCTTGGAAGCATACACCATTGCTGGGATGCTGGGGTTTTTTTTTTCTTTTTCTTTTCTTTTTTTTTAAATCTCCTACAGACATCTACTTCTAAGGATGTGGACAAACTCAAAACCAGTAATCAAGATACCATACAGTGATCTCTAAGAATGCTGAAAAGTTTTTTCCCTAGTCATAGCCTGTCCCTGTTGCCTGACTACTTTTCCTCCTCTTTAAAAGCTTGTCCTGCTGGTTAGAATTTCGGATTCAGCACTGATCTTTTCCAATTGCTTATGGTGCTGAGGAATACTTAAGAAATCCAAGCAGACACTAAAATGTGGGAGTGTTTTACATGGCAGTACCTTGTTAAGTATTGAGGGGGGGAAAGAAAAAAAAGCTGGAAATACTCAAGTGTCTTTGCTTGAGATCCCATGGGAGGTTCACTAACCCCTGAATGACCTGTAGAGATTTGCTGTGCTCAGACCAACATTCCCAAGCTGCACAGAAGAAACGCATTCCCTCTCAACTTCGAATGAGGGTGCCTGGACAAAGATGATGACGTCTTTGTGCCAGGGACATAAGAAGAAAGCCTTCTGTGGTGTTATTTATTGTAGCAACAGGCCCTGGCAACAGACTCCATGGTGATAACGATGGACTAACCATGCTCCCAAGAAGAGACTAGGGCATTCCTACTCCCTGGACTTGCAGCAAGAAGCAGATGGTCACAGTTTCACCATGGGCTGCAATATTTCTAACAAGGTCGCTGTTGCACAGCTGTCTTCTGAGGAGCTACAGAACAACCAGGAAGCCAAAAGCCAGGTAGTGATTTCTTCCAAACAGCCTCTGTACAAAGTATGTTAGGAGATACCTTAGATGTCCATGTGAGTGTACAAGGACATATACATACAGAGAAATGGTTTTGCTGATGTTAACAGTAGCTCTGAATCTGTCAAGGAGCTCTTTAAGAGAAGTGCTGTCACTCACTCAGCTTAATACAACCCTTATGCTACAGGGGAAGCAGACTCACCATTTAGTCATATGCACAACCTGATTTTACAGAACCTGAAAAGTGGCAGTTCACAGTCTGTCTCACCTGCCTCATTAAAGATACAGCTAGAGACACTCATCTCCCACACCAGTGATGAATTACAACACTGTGGCAAGGTGGGTTTTGCCTCAAAAGGTTAAGAGGCAGGAGGCTTGTATTTATGCTAATATTATAGGATAAACATGCACAATCACTTTGTGAAGTTTGCAGAACTGAGTTGGCTCAAGCCCAAACATATAGAGAAGAGACAAGAATACTTGTAGACTCTAACCCTGCATTCTTTAGAGGTTCAAAGCTATGGTTTAGAAGGTGCACAGGTTAACACCTTACCAAGTGCTAACTTAAAACTCAGTTTTAGATTTCTAACCAATGATCCAGATATAGAAAGCACTTAAGAGTACTGAAAAAAAATACTCCAATACAGTCCACTGGATTATGGACACTCTTAGGTTTAAGGTCATTACCTCCTTTCCAAAATGCTCAGAGACCTTTACTCACCATCAACATACACTTGTGACAGAACATAGATAAGTATGAGGAACACCTCTGTCTTCCACTCCCTTCTGAGCCTGCTAATTCTGTGGACTATTCTAGATACCACCTTAAATGTTTAGGAGCCCAAGGAACTTTTCTCATTTGTTTCTTCATTTTATTGTAGACTGAAAATGACAGCAGTGCTGGAACAGAGGCTGTCCCGTCACAGGATGGAGCAGCTTGGCCAACAGGCACTTCAAAGGATGGAGACAAACTTGAAGATGAGACCAGTGAAGCAGACTCCCCTGAGGAACTACCAGAAAGATTTACATCTTCTCAGAAGAGCAGCAAAGCACAAAGCACAGGTGAACAGTAACCGAAGTTCATACTAGCTCTACAAATGGAGACCTACGAGCAAATGATCTTGAGAGTCTATTGCTACAGCCCATTCCATGCTGCAGCACCACCAGGACTGAGCTCTTAGCACTGGTTTAAAACCACGCAACAGTAGCGGAAAGTATTTCCTAGTTGAAGATTAGGTTCTGCAGCATGACTCAACCCTCACGACCAGAACAAGCAGCAGGGTAGATAATTTTCTTGGCAGGTACCCAGAACAGACCAAGAGAACAAACTCAGCCTTGTCCCCAGGGGTAGCCCTCTCTAGCTGGGATTGCAGTACACTGGGAAGAGGCATTGCCTACAGTAGGGCTGTCACTCTGCCGTTACAATAAGTCAGTTTTTACAACAAAATGGTCAATGTAATGCCCCTGGCTACCATCAGATAGGGACAGTAAGTAAATACCATGTTATTCTGCAAGTTTGCAATCAAAAGCTAAAGGGCTAGTTACCATACAGAGAAAGCTATAAAAATTCCAGAAGTCATCACAAAGATAAGCAAAGGTCTGCAAAGAATTTTTAAGTACAAGTGAATACTTAAACCCAAAGTTTTCTATAATCTTAGGATACCATTGTAGTAAGAGTTATGAACGGAAAAGAAGCAGCATCTTTGGCACATTTAACCCCCTTAATTTTGTAGTTTAACTCTTGTATTTTTCAAGTGGCATGAACAGCTTACATTTCACGAATGCATTAAATGGAAAATCTACAGTAGTTGTTTACTCTTTGTAATAAGCAAGGGTTGTAATAAAATATTTTAAATTGAACACAAAAGGAATAATTACTGGTGTTTGCTATTCATTAAAGAGGACTTAACTCCCAATGCCACAGGAGGACGTGATGAAAGGATTTCAGTTCAGATTGAACAAAATGATCTGCTTGATCTGAAATAAAGTGTTTCATTTAATTTCAAGCTCCTTTTCCTCCCACTTGCCAAAAGATAGCTTCACAGGAAGCTTCTAAACAGAAAGATTTTAAAATCATGCTTCAATCTTCTGTTTCAAGACCAAAAAAACCCCATACCATACCAAGACATTTCAACTATATTTTTCTCCTGAATGAATAGATTACTAAACCAATACAAATTCACATCGCTTGTCAACATTGCCCACTCATCATGCTTTTATATTTTGCCAGGATATGTTTTGCTGTATATTGGCTTCTAACATTTACATGTGCTGACTGACAACTGAACTCCAGATCTTTTCGTGTGACCGGTTCAGTTATTTTAGGAGAGGTACAGAGTTGGTTTCTACAAGATGGTAGATATTCTGTATTTTTGTTTTACAACTTAAAAACAAGCCAACATTGTCATACCCACTCTGCTTATAAAAACTGGCAGATGTCAAATAACTGCGAGTTTGATTTCGCCCAATCATGCTTTATTTAAGAACTCTTGCTTCTGCCAATAGAGGTTGGGCAGATGGTAGAACTGTCAACTGAGGGTTGAAGAACCTGATGGGTCTTGGCAATAAAGTTCTTCATTGTTTATTCATGTCTAATATGTGGAAACTAAACAGCCACTCACAAGGGTTATCAAAATAATTAGTTTTTTATTCTTAATTGCTATTTATAAATCCATACTTAAGTGTTAGAATGCTTATGATCAGACTCAAATGTAGCAATGCTGTTACAACAAAAATCATAGACCACAAAAGCATGTGAAAGTTTGGGTTCATTTATCAGAAGAGCACAGTGATCTTTACAAAATGGCCTATTAGTAGACCTATACTCTTCCATCCCAGCCTGGCTCTCTCTGACCAGCTCGCTCAGGACGCTTGGGAACCCGAACTGTAAAGAATTCCCTGTGGGCCCTTTTGGGAACACGCTCAAGAACCGGCTTCATAGGCCTTTAGCACACACTTCCATGCTTTCCTGAATGTGCCCCTCTGGGTGCAATTGACTACAGTAAGAAACTGAAGTAGGTGCCTGCACCTACTTTTTTTCAAGCCACTGAAAAGCTTACTAAAAAGCTTCAGCAGTGAAGAGAGCCTCAAGCAGGCCTTCTTCACTGGATACTCTCAGTATGTAACCTCTTAAAGAAAAACTCTGGCATTGGAAATACAACATGGAGTTTTGTTTGAATGCAAAATGCTCTGCAAGTATTAAGTTTTAATGTTTTGATCTTTTGAAGATGCACTGCTCACCAGCGAGTTCATCAGTAAATCATGGCCCTTACAGGAAACAGAGAGGCAAAAACCATCAGACATTCTTGAGGAGCTGAGGATTCAAGGGATAATCAAGAGCCAAAGTATCATTACCAGGATGGGAGAAGTGTATGAAAACAAGGTAAGTGTCATCATATGAGACAGGACCCCTGCCGCAGTTCCAACCCTGCTGTGAGCACCCTGAGATTCAGTTTCTGCACGCACAAATCATCCAGACGTATCTCCTCCAAGACTTCAGAAGCAAGTTGTTAAAAGACAGAGAACTGTGTTATGGAGATGTTAACAGAACAGAAGCTGGCAGCAGCTTTCAGGTGTTTGCAGCTTCTGGGCTCGTTTAAAATGAGGACAAAGGAGACAGTGACAGTACTAAGAACTTGCTTTTTGAAAAACTCACTCGAAGTTACATGCCACAAACTTGTTTCTCAAAGCTATGAAACTAGAAGACATATTGTTGTCAGAGCTTACACTTACACTTTAATTAAGGTCTCAGAAATCCTAAATATCCACACTTCTGAGAAGCCTACAATTCACAATTGATCTCAGACTAAGAAACCACTACAAAATAGATTTTAAGGAAAATTATAGAACTCATATTTGAGTAAGAGGCTAGTGTCCATTTTTTATTTCATTCTGAATGATAACCTGAGGTTTATTTTGGTTTCTGAACTCAAGCTCATTCTTTGTTGTCAAGCATTGTGCTAAGGATTAGTTGCCTCCTCCTGACAGGATTTCAAATAGAGATATCAGGAGGAAGATGGCCTTCAGAGAGTTCAAAAGAAATTTAGCACGTATGTGGATATGTGTCATCCAAAGCATGATCCCACCTCTGCTTAGACATGAGGAACAATTAAAGCTTAAACCAAGGATGATTCTGAGTAGCTTTGTCATTTGAGGCAAGCCATTCACAAGTCTCTAACCACTTATATTATTGAAGGTCATCAAACTTTCTTAAGAAGGACTAAATAAGCAAGTGCCACCATACAGTCCAGCCACTGGTCACTGGTGCTGCCTAACACATTCCCTGCTGCCAGCACTTGAGAAAATGGTGCTGGAGGGTCTCCGAGTATAGCGCCTCCATGACCTTTACTTACTTCCCTCAGATGATCACCCCCTCTTTGGCTAAATTTAGGTAACGTACTGCAGGCAGGTTTTAGTATTTCCCCCCACTTCATAACACAGGCAAGCGTCTGTTCTATTTTTCTCTGCTGTATTAAAAAGCTGTCTGGTATTAAATTACACATACTCTTTTATTGACAGAAATTCAGTCTGTGCTATTTCTCCTTAGAGAATTTCTATCATCCCAACAGGAGAATAGAGCTTTTTTTTTTTTTTTGTAAAAATCAGTACAGCTTTTTAAAACGTACCTTGTACTTTTTGCTAACAAAGCCAACTTTTCCAAGTGATATTTTGCATTTGAGCTGGGCCTACTGCTGAGCAAACTACAAGTGAAAACATAAATCTGTCATAAGCTGTTAACTATTAGCTCTCCCTTAGTAGCAATAGAATATTTGGCCTTTGCTACCTCCTGTAGCAAATCCAGCAGATTACTTATGTACTGAACACAGATGCAGTAGAAAAGGCTTATTACCCAGACGTATTCCAAATTGCAACATGCAGCTCTGGATTTTGAGCATTAATATACAGAAACTGATCAACACCTATAAATACTTCAAGGATGGGTGTCAAGAGGAAGGGGCCAGTCTTTTCTCAGTGGTGCCCAGTGACAGGACAAGAGGTAATGGGCACTAAACATGAGGAGGAGCTCACCTAAACACAAGAAGGAACTTCTTTACTTTGAGGGTGGCAGAGCACTGGAAGAGGTTGCCCAGGGAGGGGTGGAGTCTCAGTCCCTGGAGACATTCAAAACCCACCTGGACAAGCTTCTGTGCAACCTGCTGTAGGTGGACCCGCTTTGGAAGGAGCTCGGACTAGATGATCTCCAGAGGTCCCTTCTAATCCCTTATCATTCTGTGAAAATCCATTTATCTCAGACATTCTGGGAAGAATTTTCCATTCATCTCTTCCTATGCAGTCCACAGTTTATCTTGGGTAAGGAATGACATACTCAGTCATACCTTCCCACTTTGGGCTTTTGCTAGAATGGCCTTTGTCATTAGAAAGAAGAGTTTCTTTCTTTTTTCCTTTTGAAAGAGTCTTTTGTTTCATTTCTCTGATGATTGAACATTGCTTTGTTCAGATTTTGTGTGTCATCTGTATTCAAAGCATCCCCTTTGTATATCAGTTTTCTTCCTACTGAATCATGCTCCACCTTCATCTCACTAAATGAGTCATACTCTATACTATTTGCAGCACTTCACACTTCTGGCAGTGAGGCCTGACTTCTAGAGTTATTTATGGCAATAAAAGTCTGGGGAGCAGACAACTCAGGAAACTTGTAACAGGATAGTGATTATTTCAACCACAGTTCCTTAGGTTGGGTTTAACACTGCTAAAACTGATTAGCATACAGAAAATTGTAGAATTCAGCCTCCGGGCTGATCAAATAGTCACCGCATTTCTCCAGGAGTAAGTGCCACCCTCAGCAGCAGGGCTCTGGGATTGGGCTGCACCAAACTGCTCATTTGTATGCAGCAGCAGCCAGCAGTATCATGATTATGAAGCTCCAACAAAACCATTCTTAAATCTCCTCAGCAGTAATAAAGTAACTTCCCTAAATACTTAGGGCCTCTTTACCAAATCCCCACATCTGCTGGGCATACAGCAAGATTGTGAGCTTCACAGACACCTCACTCAGCAGAAAGCAGGAATTCTCACTGCAGACAACACTCATTCATGAGAGAGCACTGAGGTTATTAGCACATCATTTTTTCTATGCTTTCATTGGTTTTACAGTCCATCACCTCCATACATAAAAAAAAAAAAAAAGCAAGCAGCAAAGTGTCACTCCAACATCAAAATATACTCTGCTGAAAGCTTTTAATGTCTCTACAGGGAGATGCCCTGGAAAAGACACAGAAGAAGCCACCAGCTAGGCTGGAAAAAATCCTGTTTGGAAACAAGGAAGTGGGTGATTTTACAGTGAAGGACATGAAGACTTCTTCTGAAGCAAGAAAACAGGTCATCTAATTCTGCTGCATATTTTTCCATGGTTTACTTCACCTAAACCCCTCTCCTTTTTACAAATCAAGCTAACGCAGATTATATACAACCTACTACCAAAACCTGATTAATAGCAGTACTTTATACATCTCATACATGGTGGAAGTCCAGGTTTATTTTTATTGAAATCCTGGAAGATTACTCTAAAAATACATATATAAGAGAAGAAACTTCTAGAGCAGTCTTTGTTTTCCTATAGGAAAAGATGCATCTTCCACAGACACCAGAATAAATTGATTAAATTCAACGCTAACTGGAGTAACATTTTGATCACATCTAGACAGGAAGCTAGAAGGAACTGCTGCAAGTGTTTGACACATACCTACTTCCATTCTTCATTACAAAGCATTGGGGTTTTTTTGTTACAGGTTAGGAAAGACGAACTGAACAAAATGCCACAATTAACACATTTTTTCCCAGCAACTCCCCACCAAACTACAGGTAAAGAGACTGAAAAGGACTGTCCAAGTTCTGAAAGTTAAGGAGATACAGACACCCATCACCTTCCAGTGGTGAGTCCCTGGTACTGCTGAAGGAAATATCTGTAGCAGAAGCCACAATCAATTACACACAGGACTCTGTCATTGAATCTGATAACTTAGAACTGCATCAATGAAACAAATTTGATCTAAGCTCTCCTGCAAAAAATGAAGAGCAGCTCCACTCTCTGCAGCTGTCTTTCCTGGGGGCATAAGTAAATGATTTATCATGGGGCACAGCTGAGTCTTGCTGTTACCTCTCACACCTGCAAAAAGGGTATCTAATCTTAATTGATATACACTAATTGAAAGTAATAAAGCAAATGAGAAGACTCAGGAAGGTGCAATTTAGTAACCAGCCAGTCACTATGTGTTAGCACATACACATTGTTATGATTTTATCAAATGTACTTTTTTTGGTCGTTGTTCTGTTATTAACTTTAGCTCACATTTTGGATGGTTCCATGAAAAGATTTCCCTTCCCTAGGTAGCAGGGAACAGGAAGCTGGGAAAGGCATTATATACACACAGAGAAGCACAAAAGCAGGAGTGTGCAGAGAAGTTGTGACCAGCAGGGACCTGGGGTAGTAGAACATGGTGGGACACAAAGAAGTAAGAACACAGACTTTTAACTTACTGCGCACAGCAACTGGCATATAGGCAAAAGCTTCAGATCGTAGGGTGGCAGCAGGCCCCAAGAACATCTGTTTGACAAGTATTGAGCACACAAGGGAAGGACAGAACAAATACTGCAACTACAGCAGAGAAAACAACTATTGGTCTGAGATACATAAAGCACAGGGGGGTTGCCCACATGGAAGGGGATGACAATCTCCGTTACAGAGCGGTCAGTCTTTTGACTTTGTATTCCCCTATCCCCTACCTCGAATGTGCACACAACATTTACTAAAGCGAGCTCTTCCAAAAGCAAGAAGTAAAGCAATTTTGCGCAGTTCATGCTCTCCCTGCTACCAGCCCTGTCATTTCCTTCTGGTCTATCACTAAACATATCCATGCCCACTTCCATTTGGGCCACAGGCCCTACCCACTTCTCTCCCTGATTAATCCTGCAGCATACACACTATGCTCACCTCTGCTTCTACCCCAGCATTTACTTTCTTACCTCCAGCTACAGACGGCACATTCTTCTTTTTCACCTTCCAAGACAAGGAAGTTCAGCTGTAGCACAGGACCTCTCCTCTCTTCAATCACAGGCCAGACACTGCAGAACAGACAAAAAGGTAGTCCCTATTTTTACAGTCTCATGATAGTTCTCCCTGTCACTCTAAGGAAGAAAAAAGCTTTCCTGCTACCTCTTCTCTTGCCAGACTTGCACTAAATCACTAAGGGGAGGAGCAAGAGCTCATCTCATTTTCTGAGCAGCTGGGATCCCACCTGAGGAACTGAGCAAGGCAGCCCATCAGAAAGAGCATATTCTTTCAGCTGAGCTCCAGGCCTGGCCAATTGGCAGGTTTTGTGAGAAAGCTCTACTACAAATGAGAAGAAACCCTGAAAAATCACCCTGTGTTGCTCAGAAACAACAGTAGAAAAACAGGAAAAAGAGGAAAAAGAAAATTAGGAAACAGAGAAACTTTCTTCAGCTGGTTTGGAATCATCCAACAATCAGACAGATCAGAGAAGTAAGAAATCTGAGGGTATGTTCTCATCATACAGTTAACCCAGGCTGTTCAGCGAATTTTGTCTCTCAGGTACTTTAGGGACTTCAAGCTAACATCACCTGCCCAGGCTTGGAACAAACCAGTGTAAATGTGTGTGTGTATATATATATAAATGTATCTCCATACAGACTCTTACACCAAGTTAGAGTAATTTGCCTTCCCTTGCAGTAAAGTTACTGAAGTGCAAATAGTCTCCCAGTGCCTTCCCAAAGTTTCAGAAGAACAAACGATGGTCTGTCCACAGCCAATGCCATTCATTTGACTATTTCCTGGGTGAGGATCTTAGCTCCCTGCAGCACAAAGCCCAGTAAGCCCTTGTGATACAGAGAGCAAAGCACAGCATCAGGGAAGATGCCTTTTTTGTAACAGGACCACCCATGTGCTCCTGCCTGGCTCATCTGTGTGTCAGACATGATTGCTTGTCTCTCAAGTTAATTATGCAGCAAAGATACCCTGAAAAAAGCAACAAGAAACAGGCGGGATTTTGTAGGTGTCATAATAAGGTGACTAACAGCAGTCTTTCTAGAATCAAAGATTCCAGATGAAGCTGTGGCACAGTGTAGTTCAACTGGTGGGCTGAGAAGTGATGCTGTCTTGCTTGCCAGCTTTACCTGGAGAGGGCACAGACCTCTTTCAGAAGTGAAACACTCCATTCTTCCTCTTAAGCGCATCTGAAAGTTTAAGCCCAGGACAGGCACCTTTTCCACACCCACCTCACGGGACAGGGTGGGTATGAAAGGTAGGTAGCCTGGTATATGCTTTGTCAAGGGGTTGTTGTATTGTCTGGCTGATGTTTTTAGACCAGAGGGAATAAATTCTTTCTAGGATGCTTGTTGGAAGAGGCTAAACACTGTACAAGCAGTGGAAGGCAATCTTGGAAAAATACATGGATTTCTCCTTATACAATGTCCACAGCTTTAATTATTGCCTCTGTCAGGAAGATCAGCTGAAATTCACAATTTCACACGTTTTGGTACAGTGAATTTCTGAGCCTCTTCCTACAACAGAAGATACAAACTCTTGGTTGGGCACACAGTTTAAATCTTTTCTGAACTTGGAAATAATTTAAAAATAAAGATCAAATCTCTCTGTTGAGAAAGCTAATGTTTATATTACTAATAAGAGAAGCAGTTTTAAAGTCTGCCTTACCGAATGGTGTATTTATCTGAACACTGATCTGACTCCCATTGAAAACCAACCATGTCTTTCCGTTACCTTCAGTGGATGTTGGACTTGTCTCTTGATGCATAAGAGAATAGCTACGCAGAGAGAACAAAGCTGCATTTCTGCACAAAGGAACAGTCTGCTGTTCCATCTGAGTTCAAAGCAACAGGACGTTGTGAATATTCCTGTGTACAAAATGACACTGAGATCTAGCTGACAACTTCAGGGCTTATAGCCGTGGCTAACTGCTTGCACAAAATATCAGGGCAGCAAGTAGGTGCCAGGTGTCTGCTTTTAAAATGCCTTCAAGTATTTAAAGCTGTCGTGTGTGACTGCTAGGTCTCTTACCAAAGACCTCGGTGCACAGCTCAGCAGTACCCATGACCAAGCACCCCTGTCACAGCCACATTTGCACTAATCCCTATCCCTTGACAGATCTGGAAAAGGCAACAGGTAGGCAGTAGGACCCCACAGCACCATAGCAACTGTGGAAGAGAGCACTAGTCTCCCTGTCAGAACTGATCCCTCTCTCCTAGTCTTGAATGGAGGGAGACACACAAGCTTAAGCAAGGGAGACTTGAGCAAAGATGCTTTTTCTGCCATGCTGGGGCAGGGATAAGAAAGGAGGCAGAAATATCTCCATATGCCAGGTCAGTCAGGTTTTGCTCTCCTCAAACACTTAAAACCATCATGGGCCTATTTCCATAGGAGTGGTTTGCCTGAATGTGCTCTCTTGAGCTTCACCAGAGGGCAGCCACTTTCTGAAACAACTGGAACTGGCTGAGCAACTGGGTGAACAGAGCCAGAGCTATGGATATCTGAGCATGACAAGCGTTGGGATAACTACTACCCAGGTTATGTGCAAGCTAAATGATTTGTACACCTGGCATCCTGGGACTTCTCAGTCTCTGCTCTAAAGCCCTCAGTGAGGCAATGAGCCCTTGTACCAGGTAGTATGTGAAGGGAGGCATTTTGGAGCCTCCTGTTCACACAATGAAGAAGCAGTCAGAGTATGATGCTGTAACACCTTGCCAAATGCCTTTCACTGTAGGTCTTTCTGCAGCATGCCTGCTGCTCTTGCCTCTCCTGGAATTTCCCCCAGGATTTTACTGGAGCTCCAGCATAAAACAGGCCAGGCCTGTGTGCTGCCTGCTGGACGAAGCACAAGGGGTAGATCACCCGTGGTGAGGCATCAGGTGCAAATTGGTGGCCTCATCAGTGCCCTTGGTATCTTCCCATTCGTAGAATCATACAATCATAGAACGGTTTAGGTTGGAAGGGAGCTTAAAGATTATCGAGTTCCAACCTCCCTGCCATGGGCAGGGACACCTCCCACTAGAATAGGTTGCTCAAAGCTCCTTCCAATGGTGGCACTGAACGCTTCCAGGGACGAGGCATCCCTAGCTTCCCTGGGCAACCTGTTCCAGTGACTCATTAGCCTCACAGTGAAAAATTTCTTCCTAATATCTAGTCTAAATCTACTCTCTTCGAGCTTGAAGCCACTACCCCTTGTCCCATCACTACGTGCCCTTGTACAAAGTCCCTCCGGGCTCATCCCGTCCCCCTCCGCCCCCAGCAGGTGTCACCCTGCCCCGACAAACTCCCCCGGAGCTCCCGCTCCCCTCTCCCCGGGCTCCTCGTCCTTCCCTCCTCGCCTCTCCTGGGCTGGAGCACAAAGCTGAGACAAAAGCTGCCTCCCCAGGGGTAAAAGGGGACCCAGAAGAGCTGGTTGGCCCTGCTGTGGCCGGGGGGGACCCGCTGCTTCTTCTCCCGGAGCCGGTCGGCAGGCTCCTGACTGCTCCCACACTGCCAGTGGGGAAGTTAGGATTTTATTTCTGCCTTTCTTCCTTCCACCCGCCACCAGTTTTTGAACAGAAAGGGAGACTATATTGCACACACAGTATATATGCCACTGTCCTGTTCAGTCACAGTTTCCTAAGATACTTAGCTAAGTGGAAGATGCCAATAACTATTTGTTCACGCTGTCACTAGGAAGAAAAGCAAGGGGAAAAAATAGAGTTCCAAGAATACAGAAAGACAAGTGAAAGGGAAGTAGAATTACACATGTACTATCGGTTTGCTTTTTCTCTTACTACAGAGACCACTCTACCACATGAAGCAATACCAGCCATCTCCCTACCAGCTTCTTCCTATGTGAGACACCTCTATTGAAGGACAGCGTGACGGTGAGATGAAGAGTTCAAAGGAAGAGAAATAAATATTCAAAATAATCAAAGGATCAGGGCCAGGTTTTGCTCGGATGGAGGTTTGCATCTGTCTGAAGGAAAAGCAGTAGCATGGATCTTGTGCTGGTGTGAGTGCAGAGGGTCAGGTCCCTTCACCTGGGGCTGACAACCACATTTGTCCACGGAGCTCGTTCTAAGGCAGGTAAGAGTCCTGCTGGAGCTGCCTGTGTGACATGGTCAGAGTTGCTCCCTTTGTGAGTTTGTGTTTCTTCTCCCCTGGCATCTAATTTTGTATCTTTCCCTTGCCTTCCTCATTTTGTTCATCTGTTCCTCTGACACTGTTCTCCTTTCTGACCCAGTTTGCCTTCTCTCCAGCATGCAGGGGAGTCACTAGGCTTTATCCTGTCCTTGCTGCACTGCAGTCCTCTATATACCGAAGAAGAATGTTCCATTCAAAACACTGGTTCTTGCTGCTGGGCTACCAAAATTCTCCCATTTCAGAGAAGAACATTTGGGACAAATGGCTTTCTCACAAAAAGCAAGACACAGTTGACCACTATGCCCTACGTCTGCAGGGAGAAACAAAATACACACCTTGACCAAGAGGACCATTCTGAATAAACCCCCAATATTCAACAGACAGGAGTGGCTGGCAGGAGCTGAAATCTCTCTGGTTTTGAGGTGTTTGAACTCAGCATCCAAATGGCTGTATATTGTGTGACACTCTGCTTTGTAAGGAGCCCGTAGTGCTGAGCCAATGTGCAGCAGCAACTCTCTCTTCACAAGAGCTCTCTCTAAGTTGTGTTGTCTCCTCATTTGCTCTGTGCACACTTTTAATATCTGCAATGATGAAACTAAACTCAGTCCTTGGAGCTTTACTTTACTGAAGCTTTGCTTTAGCTGCCTGTCAATGTACCTCAGACCAAGCCAAATTACTAAATGGTGGGGATACAATTGTGTTACACAATGTGATGCTTTGGCATGAATTCAGGGAGATTAATGCCAGGAAGGGCTATTAAATAATTGTCATCTGGCCTCCTATATATACAGAACATTACATTTAATTACTGACTGTAGTACTAGGGGTACAGAGGGATCTTAAATGAAAAACCTGAACCAGGGACCTTCAACCTCCCTTTGTTTTTCTGCGTTAATTTTAAATTTCAAAACAACTCAGCTGCTTTTCAAGTGCTGTCAGAAGCGCTGGTTTCCTTTGAGGAGCCAATAAGTTCTTATTTCAGGCAGCTCATCAAGAGAAACCATCATTTCTCTTCCCAGCATAGGATCAGCAAGTACTGAAAAGAGACTTCAGTGACTGTATAAGCAACTGCTGAAGAAATCCAAATTGGCAGAAGATACCTAGGTCTTAAGGCAGAAGGGAAAGTTTGGGGGCAGAGGGAAGGATTAAAGAGGACAGAGGGCCGGATATTGGAATAGTTTGGGATAGAAAAGTCTCTGCTGTGCAACCCCTCCCAGAATGGGAATAACAAAAATATTTCCCTCCTCCTTTTAAACCAAACCAAAACAAACCAACAAAAAACGAGCCACGAAGCATTTGATAAAACAAAGATGCAACTTTCATAAAGTAAAACCAGTACAAATCACACGCAGCAGGAACTCCAGCACATCGAATTCCTTCTCTTTTACTGTCGTCTTTCAGATTAGGAAGGCACAGGTCAAAGAGATCTTGTCAGGGATATTAATGGAACTCTCCTGCCAAGATTTGGAGATGTTGTACACAAACTCTGGTCACAGCCTCCCCTTACCATGAAGCAGCCAGCTCTGGAGATGTGTTTCCAGCTGATAGACGTTATCTCTGGGAGGGTGAGGACAGAGCAGAGTTCCAATGTCCTACCCGGGTGTGTGACCCCTGCATGCCCTGGCTCACAGCTACCCCGCTAACTCTCCTGCCTAAGGTTTTATTCTGTGGAGTGATTTGTTCTGAAATAAAGATCTGACTGATACATAAACAGCAAAACAGACTTGCCCTCTAACAGCACTTTCCAACTTAACCGATATCCTGCTTTCTCTTGTTCCTTCGAGGTTCTAGGTTTTGTCTTTAACAGGCCAGATCTTATTTTTAATATTTTAACATCTCCAGCAGGTGCTGGATCCATTCTTCCTCCCTGACAGTTTTGTTTTGGAGGAGAGGAAAGTGGGAGAAAGAAAGTGAATAAGGTAAACACAAACAAATTCAGAGAAATATTTACAGAGACAGCACAGGGAAAATTTTCTGTCACGTGAGAGTATTTGGTGTGCTGTGGCAATATGTAGTACCTGGCTACTGTAGTATGCTGATATGACTGCTTCCATTATTTTGAGCCTATTTATATTCCGGAAGATACTGAAGCCAGCTAGTGATATGGAAGCTGATGATTATTGTCCGTGGCATCTCTGAGAGCGGCTTAGACTGGAATCTAACTTAAAAATCAAATGAGTAATATCCAGCTGAAGAATTGCAAACTGTAGAAAGTCCTGCTAGACACTAAAAACTTCCCTCTGAAGTTGTACTCCCACCAAGCTGCGAGAGCCATTACCTTTCCTGTTACCCTGCCCGGATGCCTAGAGCTAGAAACATGAGCTTTTACAGTTGGAGTTACAGAGCCAAAGCTTTCAGGCTAGGACTACAAGGGATCAAAATCCTCAGTAACACACAGTGTTACGCTGTGACTTCATCTACACTGGGAAATTAAACATGCCTGGGGTCACATGGCATGGAATGCCAAGTTCCATCCTATTAAATGGTCCTTGATCCAGAGTATCTTCTGAATCATGCCTGGGAGCTGCCAGGGGAAGTGTTAGTTGGCCAATGTAACAACTACCAGAGGCAGTTCTGACAACTGAACTTATGATAATTTAGTTTATATGCAGAAACCTTCCTTGATACTGTTCAAATTACTAGAGTGGGCACAGTCTGTCTGAAACTGTTTTCCTCACCTTTCTGATGAGTGTACTATTCCATCTTCTATTCTCTGTGTTATATGCCTTTGAATACACTGCTAAAATACTTAATTATCACATTACTTGATATTTCTCAGTAGAAATGAGCTATTTTAGTTAATAAACAGTCATATTAAATACAAAATTCATTAAACTGGATCCAGTCTGCTTGACATAAATACTGCGGTTTTTATCACAACAGCTCTAGCAATTGATAAGTTTCGTGCTTTACATATTTTCTTTCCTGTAAGAGCTGATGGAAGATCACCCCTTTGTAAAGGCAGTTCATCCGTTCTTTGGGATCACTTGTTCCCTATAGCAGGCTGCCAGGAAAAAAAAAAAAAAAAAAAGAAAAAGAAAAAAAGAGGCTAGTAAAAGAGAAGACTTTCTAATGGATAGCCCTCGTGAGCTAGGAAGTCAGTGAACTACAAGTGCTCTCTAGTAATTAAGCTGCTCCTTGGCATATCCGTGCCTCTCCTACAATATCAGTATTCAGAAGAAAAAGATACTTCCTATAGGATACTGAGCACAAGCACTAGATGGAGCAGCGGGCAAACTTGTGAACTCTTCCCTTGCTTATATTCAATCCATTAAGTTACCAGATAGCCCGCTCGGAATCTAAGCTGCTAAACTGACTCCACGTCAGTACTTTGTAAAGATGCAGGTGTGCCTCGTGTAGGACTGAAAAATTAGGCTATATTCCACAACATTTTGGTTTCAGTACAATTATTGCTGATGTATACTTGGTGGCCATATTCTTAGATTCATTCTTAGATATATTCTTAGATGTTTGTACGTGCTCCTTTGTCTAACAGTTTTAACCAATATATACTCCTCTTGAAGATTTTCACTAAGGATCTGTAATTCCACTGTATTCCACTAGCCATTAGTCTGCTGAGGTCTTCAGTCAACATAAAAAACAAAAGAATACTTTTTTATTTAACTGTGGTACCTTGTACCTTGTCTGCCTTACAAAAATAACACAGCTTTGTGGTATGCAGCTGGCAGTCCACAAAGATACTGAGCTTCCTTGGTGTTTGAAGATTTCCAATGTAAAGCATCTCTGAAGTTAGAAAACTCAAATTGAGTATGGAGAGGGAGGAGTATTTTTAAGGCATCTGTTTTGTGTTCCAGACATTTCCCCAACTGGAGAAAAAGTTATCTTATTGGAGGGGAAAAAGCATATTGTTAGAAAACAGCCTCATGATGCTTAAGGTAGTAACTTGGAGGGAGAGCAGAGTGCTGATCTAGAAAGCTTTTAAGCATTTGGGAATGTGAATGGTGAACTTCAGCTTTAAGCTTCAGCTTTAAAGACCAAAGACAAAAACAGTCTTTGTAATGTCAACCAACAGCTAATGCTGAGCTTATCACTCCCTCCACTCTGCCCTGCTTTCCCATCTCAGTTCCCTGTTCTGGCTTCTGAAACTCACACCCTTTGGAGCTGATTGAATAATGGACTTTTAAATTCAGGTTCTACATCGAATAAATGAAAAAAAAAAATCCTGTGGGTTGAAAATGGAGTTATTCAGTCTTGCTTCAAGACCCTACATTTTAAACTTCATCATAAAAATTAAAGAGGGTCACTTTTAAAATGAAAAATTTATCTGGATTGTTTCAAAATTGACACTTGTTCTAAGGCCTCACCTTTCCTTGTTTTTTCACCTCTGGACTATTTATCAAAATCTACCCTAGTTTGCCAACTTCATGGCAAATGTCTGTAGTTTTCCAGAAACACAGGTGTCCCTCACTGGATTACTAAGAAAATAACTGCAGAGTATAGAACAATTACTTGAGAGCTATTTGAAGAGTTATTCCTGTCAGCAGGTAAGAATAAACCTTTATACAAACATCTGTATCATCAAAACCCTTTATACTAACATCTATATCGTACACCCGAATTCTCCTCTAAATTTTTCCCCACTCAGCTTGGTTAGGACTCAAAACAAAGTTTCATTTATCTATGTGAAATTGTTAGTTAGCTGAATCCAAGCATCAGCAGGCTAATGGTCGTTGTCTAGCTGAAAAAACAATTTATTTTACATTTTAAGACCCAACTTAGCATCGTGCTACGTCTCTCAATAGCCCCATAAACATCTCAAGAGAGACGCATCAGTGACTTTGGCTGCAAGGAAGAACCATTCCCAGCCCTCACAGCAGTAATTATTGCTTCATTCACCTTGTTCCCCTTCTTGCCCTGACACCTTCAGTCACTGGTAACAAGAACTGATGCTCAGGCAGCTTACAGTGGTCAAATAGCTCATTCTCATCTCCTCCAGCACAGGTATCATAGTCAGTCACTGAGGAGGATGGACTACTGGAAACAGGAGATGTCCTTCTTTATCTCTGCCTGAAGTTCGCCCTGATTCAAGGTGTGATGGCAGTACATGTTAACGTGACAGCAGACATATTTTCAAAGTGTATGCAAAATGTCTGCGTAAAAACCTGGGCCAGGAAAAGTTTGAAAATATGCAGAGGAATGCTAAAATGACACCTTAAATCCTACTCCAGAGAAATGCAAAAAAGCACTGCTAACCTGTGCCAAAAACACTTGGTGCTGGAAGAAAATCCCATGCAAGAGTGGCCCAATTCACAGAAAAAGACCTCAAGTTATGCAAATGTGAATGATAGCATTGATCAAGGAGATCATCACTGTCATATAATGGGGAAAATCTGCTGGCAGTATTGTTGAGAACAATCGCTCTGAGTTCTAATTTAGTAATGATCACTGAGACCATCTGAAAGAAGAGTCTAGGATGTCAGCAGAAAAAAGTTGTAAGTTTGTTACTTGATTAATAATGATTTGTATAATACCTTATTAATAATCATTTGCACTTGTATAGAGGCTGTCATTAAAAAGCCACTCTACAAAGACTCTTAATCAATTCTACAGAGAGAACTATGCTAATTTTGAGGACATGTACAATAAATACTACACCACTTCCACGTGTTCTTCCATTGGCTCTACGGGAGACAAATCCTGTTTCCATGACACACTCTTGTCTGCAACATTGCAGCCCTCAGATGTAAACAGGACTATGCTAAAACAGTGACTACACACACTATGCTCTGTGTTTGCTTAACATGCACAAATTATTGCAGTATGCTCCTATTTCAAGTGACAATTGCTCTGAATTATGATAAGCTACTTTAAAGATAGATTTTATATATGGAGAGAAAGGTTAAACAATTATTGAACTTGAAAGCCCTGCATCTATTTAGCAGTGTGTTATTTCACTTAACAGCATAATGAAGAGTAGAAGCTAAACCAGACTACCTGCACTTTTTGGCATTCTGTGTAGTATTGTCATCGAAGTGATGTTGTGGCAAGGAGAATACTTCAAGCGTATCACCAAGCTCTCAAACAAACTATGGCATTATTTGAAAGTTCCCAGAAGCCTGAAATTTTGTTCACTACTAGGATGTCTCAAGCAATAATAAATGCAAAGTATGAAATCCCAGTGTAATAGCTGATTAAAGAAAGCCATGATAGTATAAACTATTAGTGAACAATAAAATTAAGGATAATCTTGTATTAAAAGTCTGGACTCCATGTATCCAGAAAGAAGAAAAAAATACTAAAATAAGAACCTATCTTGTGATAGCACGAAAACGTATCTCATTTCCCCATGTTTTCATTATGGCAGTCTACTCAATGGAGTCAAAATGATTTGGGTTATTGCTGTGAGGTCTGTCCTGTTACTGTCAGGAGACAGCACTCTTTTTCTGCTAAACAGCTGGGATGTATGCAAAGCAGGAGGATTTGAGCTTTGTTTTGTCCCTTCCCTTCCCTTCCCTTCCCTCTTCTTTTATTAACTGTGCTTTGCTTTGGGATGGCAAAACAACTGTTTTTATTACTGTGATCTTGCCAGAAGGCTGTGATGCTGGAGAACTCAGACTGAAGGTCTGTCGATTTATACCTAGCAACTTATATAATCTGCATTTCATATTAGCCAGTTCAATATGATTATGGGACTTTGTTTTCTCCCCAGTAAAGTACATCTTTTATTTAAGAAGATGAGCGTAGGTATTGCTGTTCTGCCTAGATGCCTCTTGGGAACTTTCTTTAACATCTAAAGCCTTTTTCTGGCAAACAATTTGTTCTCTAACAACAACAGGCTGGGAGTTGTGATAGATCCCATTTAGTCTTTTGAGAAACAACTAAATTCTGTGAGTTAACTTGTCTTCTTTTACCATCTAAGGAATATTGGCAGGCTGCAACCATTTTCCTCTGTTAGCCCTTGAAATGATTCTTCATGCTTTTGTCACATAATTAAAATTAGATTATTGCAACTCCCTGCTGGCTGGCCTTAGAGCTTTGTAAACACTCCAGCTGGCCCATAGGTTCACAGTGAAAGGGATGCTCTAAGCATATTCTTTCTTTGTCCTCTCTTCTCTCATCTGTGTTGAAATCACTGCACTTGCTAACTGCCAGCAGAATGTATTTGGTTATTGCTTTCTAAGGGCAGTGAACATTATGTGCCAAAGCCTCTCTCAAGCTTTGCTTGAAAGAGTCTGGATGCAAGAGCTTTCAATCTATTTTCTCTTTGTTGGTGAGGTCTCTTTTTGCTGAAAAGGAGAAGGGAAAGAAGGGGGAGGGAATGGAGAGCACAGGCTCTCCTAATACAGCATTCAAATGGAAAATGCATACAGCTACATGATTTCAAAACCAGGGACTGGCTTCCATTGACCAGTGCTGTGGTTTAGGTCGAATTGGCCTATGACAGCGACAGATGCTTTCCCCACACTTTCTCACTCCCAGTTATGAAACCGGGACAACCAGAATGTAAATGCCATGGACATTATGCAGTTGCTGCTTCTCCTGTGACAAAATCACTCCCTTCCACCCAAAAGATGAAAGCCATTTTGAAACAACAGCATCTGCCACTACAACTGGGCTTTCTGAGTTCAGTAGGCTGCTTTCCTGGCTGACTTCTTTTTATGTCACATTTGCTTACGGACCATTACCATTACTCCCACATTCACATCCAGCCAGTTCTGTCTTACAAATCTTGCATGCAACATTGTGACTGTGTGAGATTTGCTTGATGAGCTTGTAGAGATTATTGTATTAAAGTTCTCAAGGGCCTGAATGACTAATTGTTAATAAGGGAGAACAAAGCAGGGATAATGGCACTTTAAAAGTAAGTAATACTAATGGCATAGTCCATGTGGAGACGTGCTTCCTCATCGTACTGTCACATGTACAGATCACCTCTTGGTGTCCTCTGGTGTTATGGGCCTATAACCTTTCAGCTAGTCAGTAAACATTTATTTTGCTGAAGGAGAATTATAATGGTGAAGAAGCACAAACAAGCTGTATTGAATTCTCTGTAACTATCAGAGCCTCATAACCTTCACTGAGCCAAGAGTGCATTTGTTAGGGCTGAGTTTTTATGTAGCCTTGGCCAGCCAGTGTTATGAAACGGTGACTATGGATGCAGAACCACAGTAGTAATGCTGTAGAGTAGAAATGTTCCTTTACTTGTGCTTCACCTTATCACTCATAGTAGTGATTTATGTTCCAGCACGGTCACCTCTTTGCTCAGTCACTTTTTCTATGCTTCTTGCTACCTAGTTCTTTGGGCACCAGCATTTACTCGTACAGTACAGTTACTAGCCAGGGGCTTGATTTTAAACCTCTTGGACAGATTTCCAGAATGGCTACTCCCTCCATCCAGCTGAAAGTAGGAGTGCTGCAGGTCTCTGGCAGCTCTGCAAATCAAGACTGCAGCTCCGACGAGTCTGAAAACACAGTTGGTCCTTACACTCAGCTCCCTGCCACGGTGCAGTTTGTGACTGCTGGCAGCCACAACATAACACTCTGTTTCTCCTTCTCTGTCCCATCGGGGCTTTTGCTAACATAAATATGTTACCATGTGTAAGCAAGTGCACAGTGCCATGGGTAATGCAGAGAGCATCAACTCCTATGACAGAGATGAGATTTGCTGTGCTCTGCTGCCTTCCCAGTGCAAACATCTCCGCTGGGGACCTCACCACTGCGGTGCTGGCATGCCACTGCCTTTGAACAGGGACAGTGCCAGCCTCCCAGACAGCTGTAAGCATGCAAAGCCAAGACACCATGTATCAGGGCCTGTGCATGTGTCAAGGACAGGTTTCCCAGCCTGAAATGTCAAAGCAACTGTTTTTCCCTCAGGAGGTGCATTTGTCTCTATGGTGAAGAAAATGTATTATCGCAAGTGTTGCCTTTGAGCTCAGAGCTGGATAAAGACCAAACAGACACTGAATCCAGCAAAATTTCAGCATCCCCCTCTTCAGAAACATTCACATCCTCTGACGATTTTTTTCTTCCAAGAACCAGTCTGCTTCCAAAAGGAGAAAGCTGAATACTGACCGAAAAGGTCCTTGGTTCACGTGACAACTTCTTGGAAAGCAACACTCAAAGTTTGTTCTACTGAGGACTATTCTAAATCCTAGTGCCCTTGTTAGCCATTTTCAACTGTTTTCTGGTCATGACCCCATTGCAAATTTCAGCTCCTCTTCTGGTGAGCCTTTGACCCCAAATATTGGCACAGATAAATGGCCTCTAACTGGGCTCTCTACTTTGCTCCTAACATTACAGACCCCACACAGAGGCACAACGCCTGGTTTCAGAGCTATGGACACAGAGCACTGCAGCTTGCTTCAGCTGGCTGCTGCAGGCTTGCAGAGGGCTGTGCAGGGACGCTGCTGCCACTGACTTTTGAAGGCATGAAGGGGGCCAACCAATTTAAGCATGATGCCAAGCCAGCCAGGAGCCCTGCTCCTGACCATGCACCAGCTCCGTTCTGCATCTCAGCTGTTGACTCTGATTTGAGTTAGTTACTGCTGCGAGCCGCAGGAGCCAGGACCTGCAGGGTGTTTAACACTTAAAGCATCTTGCGATGCTGCAGAAATGCAGGCTTGTGGAATAAAACTGACAGTCAAGCAGGAGGTGGATGCTTTATCACTTAAGTGGGCAAGGGGAAAAGCTCTAGTTGTCTTTCACAATTAATTTCATGTTAGTTCTCATGTGTTGCTGTGATCGTGTTTTTCTCGTTCAAAGTAACAGACGGGAAGGTGGTATGGGGGTTTGTGTTGGCTTTTTTTCCTTAGATTAGGATATCTGGGCAGTGACCCAACCAAATCCTTATCTCCCTAACAGAAATCTGTCTGACCATAACTTGCATATTCCAATTTTCATTCACAGGCAAAGACTATCTATTGTCCAAGTATTTTCACTCCGTCATAATCAAAATACAGATTCTAGCTTAACTTAAAATAGACATGTCAGAAACACTTGACATGACCTGCATGCCTGTCAACAAGTGATAATCAAATTTCCTTGCCATACCAAAGTTGGGCAGGAGACATTTCTTTTTAAAAAAAAACCAAACAACCTCTCTCGTTTCCATATCATATTGAATTTCTGAGACATAACAGGAGTTTTTCCTTTATGCAAAGGAGTTAAAAAGGAGTACAAGCAGTCAAAGGGATGTCTGCCGAAGCTGGGACAAGGGTAAGAGGCACACTTCTCTTTGAAACAGCCTACATGCGGTGTTGCTGAAACTTAAAGAGCAGAGGGGGGGATTATTTCTCTGCTTTTTCTGTTTATTTATTATGTAAATTCAGTTTCCCTTGTATAAATATTTAGCTTCTCCCTTTCTCTCTGAAAATCAAATAGCAGCAGGGGTAGAAAAGCAGGGAATGCAATCGTAAAATTGGCGTTGCAGTGGATTTGTGTAGGTTTGAGAGCAGAAACAAATTGTCGTGCATTTGTTATGAAGGTAAAACCCAAACTGACAGTATCCTTTACAAATTTACTGGAAAAGAAATAACATAAAGCCAAAAGAAAACTTCAGACAGAGAAATTTCTTTTAAAAGAATACAGTGATAACATAGCAGTGTTCTGCAGAATAAGGAGAGAAATTAATAAGGAAAGAGAAGTTACTCCAGTCACTTTCTGCATAGGCTGCCTCTGGAAGTGTTTGGCAGGAATAAAGAGCACGTCCCAGCAATATAAACAAATAGGCCTGTGTGGTTAAAACTATCAATGTCTCAGGAACTTGTGATTCAGATTAAGCAGGGCATTAAAAAATCCAAAAGAGCACAGCATCTTCTATTCCTGAAGAGACCGAAAGGGTACACTGACATAACAGTTTCCAACAGCTGTCATAACAGCGTGCACAGGGTCATGCTGGAGCTGATGGACAACAGCCTCTTGCACACAGAGCACTGGAGCCATGCTCCGTGGAGCTGCGCGTTGCCAGGTTCAGCTCTGGTTACTGCATACAGTATATCACAGCTTAATCCTTCTGGGATTGTCTGGGTCCTCCTGTGAGGGGTTCTCCAGCATGTCCATGTCCTTTTCTGGCTTTGCCAAGGCAGAGGAATGCCTGTCCATGCCTCCTTCATTTGATTTTGCCTGTTTCTGCCTCTGACACAAAACGGCCCTCCTCACTTAGAGGTGTGGTGAGATGCATAGAAGAGGACTTTTCCTTTCCACACCAATTGCACAGTTTGGGGGTGTAAAAGTTCCAAATTTCTGATAAACAAGGCACTGAGAACATAAGCATCTAATTGTGACACCACTGCTCTAAGACATGAACTTACTGGGTTAAAAACTGAGATGCTTCTTATTTATTTGAACACTCCCCCACTAAGTTCAATGCAACCATACCGAGAAAAAACTAGTGAGGACTGCAGAACAGAAAAGCTCACAATTATTGAATAATTATCCCAGAAAAGCTCCTGCTGTGGGAGAGACTGTTGCCTCTGTTCCTGTGAGACAGAAGGACCAGGACACAGATAGCTTTGGCACTCCTTGCTGAGCCTTCACCCCAGCTCTGGGCCAACTGTTATTCCTTTCTGAGAAGCCCCTTCCATGGAGGGGAAACCAGAACACTTCAGCAAACCACCCAGAATACTTCAGCAGGGTAAAATGGAGAGCAAGCTGTCCACAAACAGACATGGTAAAGTAAGGAAAGTATTTACCAGGCCTCCTCAGCCAATGGATATTCCAAAATAAATGCTGCAGGAAGAGACCTTGTTCCTGTCCAGCAGCAGAGCTTCAAGAGGGACATTCTGCAAACTTCTCTGACCAGGTGTTGCCATAGGACGTTTGCAGATACAATCTCAGGATGTCTTGGCTATTTCCTGTGGATTCACAGTGCAGGTGAAAGATTGAATCCTGAAGATCAGTTCACCAGTCCTGTCTTTGTATGCAGTCTGAGGGACCTGCAGTCTGGGCGTCTCTAAGTCTAAGAAAATGGCAAAGAAAGTGTAATCTCTGCATGGAAAACAGCACCTCAGGGAAGCTAAGGAACATAAAAAAACAAATCCAAACTTTTTGTGTAGATATGCCACCTGGATTCTGACTCTTAGACAAAAACAAATTTCAAACGCAAAAGCCAGATTTTAGAAAAGTTTGACTGCAGAAGGCTAGGAAAGGTGTCTGATACAAACTATGGTTTGAAAATATGTGAAAGGAGTATGGATAAAGATGGTGCTAGAGGTGTTAACCAGTTTTCTGACTATTTGTCTTTGCAGATGGCAATTTGTGTCATTGTCATTTTTAAGTTGCTTCTGGACTTTTCCCTTTCTGCTCCTCCAGTTTCAGCTGTCCCTTGCTGTCCTGATGCTGGACAACATGCTAATGGCCCCTGATGTGTGAAATGTGGAGAGAACCAGTTCCATATGCCATGCTTTACTGGAGGGGATAAAACCTCTGAAAAACAGCAGCAATGGTAAATCCTTTAACCTTTTCCTCTTGCTTGTTTCTCTCCCAAACTGACTGTGTGATTGCATTTACGAGGCAGAATTAACACCTGGGACAACACAGAGTCAAAGGATGTGGAACTCATATTCTGAGCAAGTGATGCAGAGTAGCTGCAAGACCTTCAGCACCTATGACTATGATGAAGCTCTCAAGAGAACTTCCTGCTGAAGGGACCTGAATGATTTGCACACTCCCAGAAAAAATCCCTTTTAGACAAACATAAAATGGGTATGTTTCAACCATTTCCCCAGCACTAGTATAAACAAAAATAAGGAGAAAAAGGCTGCAGAGGACAACTCACAGAGGCTGGGGATTAGTGGAAGGAACATGAAAACATGAAAGGTGTGTATGCCCGTACTTTCTCGAATGCTGACAGCAACTGCCGAGTAAGCAACTGGCCACTCCTAGTATGATTAATGGTGCAACTACTTAAGGACTTATTTACACTGGAGTTTATGAAAACTAGATCAAAACAAAGCACAAAGTTTAAAGCAGAAATGCTCACTATCTGCTGTCTATTGAGCAGATTGTTTCAGCGCAGAGTTCTGTTGACTGAGATGTAACGCTTAAAACTGTGCGCTCACATTGACTGCTTTGCTGAAGTGGGGTCTCCATCTGTCTGTGCAGAGCTGCACATCCAAAATCTTTGCAACTTTACTTTGCAGCCATTAATTTTGGCCCCATGGGAAGCTATTTATAAATATCTGAATTAATTAAATCAGATCTGTAAATCAGAAAAAGGAATTGACTATATACGGTCACTATGGCAACAAATATTTCCTGGATAGTTTTGCTTCTAATCAGCAATGGCCTCCCCGTGTTCCAAACAATGGCAAAAGTTGTCGGGCTTTTCTTCTTTATTTGTTTGTATTGAACGTGTTCCTACAGAGTAAGACGATAAATGTAACGTCCAAGTATTTCAGACAAAGGTCCCTTTTCAGTAGTGTTTTACACTAGTTTAAAAATTATTAAGAACTTGAAACAGGGATCCATTGTTTTCACTTCTTCTCAGCACGCTCTGGCCTCCCCAGTACAGACAGAGCCACTGCTACACTGAGAAATTCCATGGGCTCTGAATCTGAATTCAGATATTAAAGTGATCCCTTTACCACTAAAGCAAGGCTAGAAAAACGATGGCACATAACAACCTGTTATTTTCAACAGACAGTCTTGGCTGACCCCTGTGTCCACATTAAGCAAAAATAGAAAATTAAAGGTGCTGACACTTTGCCAGCCTCCATCTGCAAAATATGCTCCTGCCCATGTCAATCACAAAAATGAGGCCCTACATGCAGTACATGGTGGAAAAGTCCAAGTCGTGTCCGTGCACAGTCTCTGAACCCGCCAAACGTGGCCACAACCTCCTTGCAGTTTTGCAAATGCCATGCTTTGTAGATTGGCTCTTTGGTGGATTGTAGGTATCTCAGAGGGTTTTGTGAGCTTGTCTGAACTTTGGTGGAGCTCAAAGATACCAAGGGGTTTTCTGAGCTTGCTTTAATTTTATTTTATTTTTTGTATATACTGTGTACTTTTTAAAAAAATATATTTTTTTAATTTATTTATATTTTCATTAAAGTATTTTAGGTTTTTCTGAACTCATAGACCTCTTTATTCTCTTCCTCTCCTCTTTTTTTCTTAGAGGGGGGAGGGAGGGGCCATCATCTGTCATCATCTGTCACACTAATTGGTCAAAACCATGACTCTTAGATAGGTAAACCCACATTTTAAAAATTATTTCAAACACCAGTCTTGCCCATTGCCAAATGAGAGGGCATTTCCAGGCCAGGTCTATGTTTTCCCTCTGGTTTTACTTCCCTGGTTGTTTTTAAACAGTAGCCTCAAAAGTATGTGGTCACAGTGTCTGTCTGTCCAGGTATTTCTTTCCCTTCCCTTAATGCCCAGCAAATTCCCTGGCAGCATCAACCCAATGCAGCAAAGGAGGTCAGTTCTCAGAGACAGTGAAGTTTTTACAAGTTTCATGAAAGCAGTTCTCTGGCACAGAAAAGAGATCTTGCCCATGCCCTGACTGTTAGAAAAGTTAGTTCACTGCCTTGTTAGCTGTGCAAGAATCCACATTAGGGCTGGGGCATGAGGCAAAAAAGCACACACTCTTACGATTGCCCCAGTCATGGGAGAAGCCTCAGTGGGAGCTGATGCCTTTTTTAGACACTGATATCAATCAGGGCTCTGCATGAAACCAGACTCCATAACTCCCAGTGTGCCTGACCCTACATGAACAACTAAATAGTTAATATTGATCTTTTAGTGTCTCTTCACAGTTACCTGTGTCTACCCAGATGTGCTGTTTTGGACTGAGATCCCATTCCAGTGCAGATTAATTTATTTATTTATTACAATAATAATGTGGTATTTTGGAGAACAGAAAGAAATATGTTTATGTAAGAGAGGCAACAAGTTTGTAAAGCTCAAGCTACACCTTCCACCCAACCACAACTGCAGTGGAGCCGTATGAAGATGCCAGAGCAAAGGAAATGCATGGCCAGCCTCTGATTTGCGAAGTTTGGGTTTGGGTTTTTTTGCATCAATTCACTCTAGCCATAGTTGAAATAAGGTATTTAGAAAATGCTGCAGCTGACATGACTACTCTCCCTCTAACCTTCAGCTTTCAAGCCCTTCCTGACACAAGTCACCTTCTGGGAACAACAGAAAGAGAAAAGGAAACTAGTGACCTCTCACCCACATCAGCACCATCACATTAGCCCAGCTGGCTCCAGGAGCTTACAGCTGGACTTTTGGCATTGTATTATCTTACTTACTAATACAGTTTTTTAAAAGCAAATATTTCCATCTGAACGCCTTTATGGTTGCATTGAGAGGGTAACCCCACCCGCAATGTGGCTGTTTGTTAATGGGGTGACAACTGCAATTTAGGGTTATCTAACATTTCTTTTCTAATGCACACGCTGTTTAAAAAAGAATAATGAAAATATAAATAAATGCAAAGGAATCCTGGGGATAGGAGAAGATATATGAAGAAACCACTTAATGAAAAACACATACATTGCTCCGTATTGTGTCACTGACCATATATATGTTAATTCTTCTAAGCCTCATTTGCCTAACAGCATGGAAACTGCCAGCATTTTAAGAACTGCTATCAGATAACTTGAACTGACATTAGGCAGACCATCCACAGCAAACAGGCTCTAGTCAGCATAGTCTTGAACCCGATCCTAGGAGGTGCAGCGTGGCTCTGCTAAGCTTAGACTACAAGACAGCCAGACACGACCTGTGTCCCTAAACTTCCATGGTAAGAGAAGTTACACAGCATATTGCAAAGACGGAGCTCTGAGAAATTCCATGTGACGAGAATTGATCTGACATTTTAATGTATACCCTTGCCAGTACAGCAGGCTGGTGTTCCCTGCTTCTATCTTCTCGTACTTTGCTGTCAGTTCTCAATTAGCCAGATGAGAAAACTGTTGCGTGGATTTCACTTTTAGGACTGCTTTTCTGACATTTCCAGGGTCACAGCAGTACAGAGAAACCCGAAGCCAAAACTCCCTGTGCTACACACTAACAGAAAACAGTCACAGAGAGAGACAGGCAGTATGGATCCGAACCACAGAGATACTATGGCATCTTGAAAACACGTACACACTTACTGAACTCATTATAAGGAACTTCCTTCTTTTCAAGGGGCCTTCCCACATATTTAAGAAGATGCCTATCAGACAGGATGACAGCACAGACAAAACGACTAAAAGTTACACAGGATGCTGTTACAAAACAGAGAAATGGACAGAAAAACTCCCCAGAACAAACTCTGCACTTCCACTACACAGCCGTGCATCCTCTCACAAAGATTTCCTCTCTTTAAAAAAGATTATGAAAATATTTTCCCATCCTCCTGCATATATAATATCAACTTTAAACAATTCCTTGTATTCACTATTGTTTCACATTAACTTCTAATGTGGTTCCATTTAGCTTCTCCAGTTTTTCCAAGCTGACTGTCCCCCACACCCATTTTAATAAAACCTGATTAACTCACTTGAGAGTCAGACATGAACAAAAATCTCCCATTGCCTCTGAAGTATGGCATTCATGAAGATAACATGAATAAGTAAACATTCTCTAGTGTTCTGTTTCTTTTGTCTAGCTTATTCGTGTTGAGAAACCTTCTTCTTCATTTATTTATGTTGGTATTTTATTTCCTTACTGAGTTTCAAAGATGAACAGAGAAAAATAAATACCAAGGAAAGAGTTGATAGGCTGAACTGGCCAAGTTTTTTTCCAGAGAGGTTTAAAAAAATTATGCTTTAATGCAAAGTTTTTGTTATCTTGTTATTTCATTTAAGACACCTACTTTCAATATGGAATACATGACAGTCTGTATATGACAGCAGCTGGCAAACCAGTATAGCAAAATCCTGTTTATCCATGTAGAGGAATCTAGTTTCTTCCCATAATTCTGACTTAATGACATTTCATTCTAGGCCCCTAAATTACTCTTGTGCTTTAAAGTGAGGCAATCCTACTTAGTACAGGCATATTCAAATAGCAGAATATGTATAGATCAGACAGCAAGTCAGTTTTGCACAGACCTCGCCAAGGTCCCAGACACACTCCTGCAGCAGATCCAGTATTTCTTACCTTTTTCCAAGCTCCCTAGGGAGAAGATGCACTGTAACATACTTGCAGTTCCCAGCGAGATGGCAACCTGCAAGATCAAGTCAGCAACTGGACTGATTCTTGCTTACCTGACCTTGCTAAATCCCTTAACAGGTCTTTGTGAAATGATCAAATCTCAGAAAAATTATTGCTCAGACTCTAACTTTAAAAAGTAATGAATTGGTAAACCTTAGTGAGAATTAACAGACCTTGCCAAATGCTAATTGTGTAGGCAGGACGTTTCTCTTAAGACTGAAGACACAGTTTAGATTTTGTGTCTTGGAAAATCCAAACACTGTACCCGAACCTTATATGCAATTAATATGACATTTTAATTGTTTCATGTTGACAGGGTCCATTTTTCAAAGCCATAAGAATTCTTCATTAGAATGAAATACGATTTGATCTTTGTATGTGGCTAGCCAAAGGGCAGTGTGATATCGTTCCTGCAGCACTGTTAACATACTCACAGCTGTAGTGTCTCAGCAAAGGGCCTTTCCAGAGGTGAAAATGGAGGCATTAGAGCATGACACATTTCTGTGTCCTACTTCATAACCTCACACCTCAGATGAACTGTGAAACTTAAGTCTAAGGGACAAATATCACAAACCAGCCAAACAGTACTATTTTTATTCTCATTACAAAGTCAGTAGGGTGTTTTTTACTTCTTCTTAAAGGCAAAAGCCATGTCTTTTCCAACCGAGGACAATAAAGGCTATAAGAATGCTTAAAAACCTCACATTACCTTACTGGGTGGCAGCAATGAGTGTGTAGATGCTACATTGACGGAACTCCCACTGCTCAAGCGGTAACATGCTCAAATTTCCACTTGCACTGCAAAACAAAAAAAAAAAACAACAAACCCACAACCTGCTGCATTGTTTTGAAGCTGTAGCCCTCAGGGCTAGGATCCTACAGGTTAAACAGAATTTTTGACAGAATTTGACTTTTAAATTTGTAGGGTAAATATAAAAAGCGATGGTGATTCAGTGCAGGCAGAGCTCCTCCCTTCTGAGTCACTGCTGTTCGCTGTCACAGGAAGATGGGAGAAGTGCTGTAATACCTGCAGGTGTTACCTTACCAACAGAACTTACTACAGAGATCCTGACCTTTTGGACGGGTGCGGTGATCTTTCTCAACTAGAAGTCTGTTTCACTCCAGTATTCAGGCCAAATTCTAACCTAACTCATTTTACCTACAAAAAAAAAAAAGAAAAAAAAGAAAAAAAATCCCATCTAATAAAAATATCAGTGAACCAGAAAAGATAATCTGCTCTGACAGTCCTTGAAGAAGAGGAATGCTGTGTCATAGTGGAGAGAGAGCTGTACCACAGCAGCAGGTGGTGAGGCTCAGTGCAGGCTAGTAAACCTCTCCAAGTTCTTTCTGGAATAAAGCACTAAACTACCAGCACATGTTGCTATTTTTTTTAACAAATCATGTCTAATCCAAAAAGTGGAACCACCTAAGAGCTTTTGTTGTCTTGAAGCTATTTTTAGTTGCAGAAACCAAGACTGCAAAGTGAACTGGATATTAAGAAGCCCAGACTAAAAATACTTGATAGCAACACATGCTATCTTTGGATCAGAAAACATTGTTGAACTAGTAAACAAGTAACATACTCCTACAACACAACTCGCCAGCATTTTATGGGTTAGACTGGCAATATACTGTCTATCCTGAGAGAGGACAGCATATAAATGGGATGACCTCTGGCTAAAGTCCATCTTGCCTCCTAAATGCTCTCTTCCCAGCACTTGCAAAGGAAGTCTCAAGCTCTAGTCTGAGTATCCGAGTGACCACATGAAGGACTCCTCCACAGCCCTAGCAAAAGATGCTGGGTGAAGAAGACAGAGCACAAATTTAATCTATCTTCTCTTCCTCTACATGCCTTCATGCCCCAGATAATCTCAAGGAAAGGAGAGGATATTTCTGTGGAGCAGTTCTCCCTCTCTTTCTCTGCTCACACTGGGATTTGCAGATGTGTCCCTGGGTGAGGACTGAAGAACATTGATACCTCCGTTTTTCTCCAATGTGGCTTAAGAACTGGAGGGACTGGAGTGTGTTTGAATGAGTTCTTCTCTGCATTTCTATCCACCTACCCAGATTTTTTTTCTTTTCTACTAATCTACTAACAGATGTGCACTGTTCTATGAGGCTAATGTCTAACATACAGCTTGTCGACTGTCAGTTTAATCCCTTGTAATAATAACTGGCTAGGGTTTAGTGGCTCTGTCCGTCACCAGCAGCTCCATATTTCTGTTTCTTTTTTTTCCTGCTTATACTGACTGAAAGCCAGATGTGAAGTGATGCAATCTGGTTTGGTTTCTTTGCTTTTTGCAGTGCTCCACCAATTTAGACTGGCTGGACAATATTCTTTGTACCAGGACTTCTTGTTTTGCATACAAAACACAAGCAAGCAACAAGTTATGTGGTTGTATCAGTCCAGGCTATGTGTATGTGGCTCAGTGGGCAACCAAGCACTGGTTTTCCCATCAGGTATCACGATAAGGGTGGGTGTGCAACATTTTAAAGATACACAGGAGTGTGTGCAATATAGAATCATCCAACTATTGACACCACACAAATCAACATCAATGGGATTTTGCAGATTTGTTAGATGTCTGTCTTTTAGTTGCTTGTGACCAGAACAGGTAAGTGTAAGTCTGGTGTTTCACACTCCAATTTCCAAGCTTCAACTAGTCTGCAAATCCATGTTTATTCCTTCCCCTACACAGCTGCCTTGTTTGTGGCTGACCTTAGGAATCGTTCTCCTGACTCTCAGCGTGTCACACGGTGGGTGTGGGACTTTTGTGATTTTTCAGATTCAGCCTCTGGTGTTAGCTGTCCCTTCATTACAGCATCACAGGACAACTTCAGCTCATGCCAGGCACTAGCCTCATTCTACCTTCTGACCTGTTCTAGCACTGGGAAGCACTATTCAGTACAGCACTCATGATGTGGTATTCATAAACCCTTCCCCCTTTTATTTTTCCCTACTACTCCTTTCCATGTGTTCACCCACCAACATCACGTGCTCATTGTAACCTTTATGAATGCATTCAACCTTCTGGTTGCACTGATCATTCATCCCTGCTTCACCTGACACGCCTATTACTTTCCTACCTATAGGCAATATGCCTGGCATCCACAGTTTCACAAGCTTTGAATTCTGTTCGCTGAATCACTGAAATTCTGTGTCACTTCCTCCACTGCCCTTTAAAGGGAAGAACATTCCTAATAGAAACTACCTTCGGTGGTCTACATTTGGTGATTTAATCAGGAATAAGGAGGTTACAATAGTTGAAGATTATGTGAATTAGCTTCAGATACTATAGCAAAAGGGACTTTCCCCTCTTAGGAATTTCTTAGCAAAAATTGACAATTCAGGAACTAATCATAGGCAAAGATTGTACATCAGCAAGATGAGAAGACTATGAGGTTTTTAAGTTTCTCACCCTGTTATCTGTTTAAGAACATGAGTATATTACCTACTACTGTACTTCATGCTTCCCCAGACAAAGTCAAACCATTGCACATGTAAGGTACACTGAGCAGAGCAGAGGTTAGGCATTCTGCTCCTCTCCGCAATGGGATGTGGTTGGTGGAAGTGCACAGATTAGCAGACAAAGCCATGCCTGATGTTATTAGCCGAATGCTTTCATGGAGCTATGGCGTTATGGAACTTCAGCAGAAACGTAAGTCTCACTGACCAAACTGATAGTCTTATTAGGTTAACAGAAAAATAACTATGTTTATTTTCAGCCTTGCCTAAAAATCATGGAGTTTCAAGCCCTAGGCATTCTAATAATAGCATTAGCAGATAAAATGTGTGTGTATATGTATATGTAAATATATAGAGAAATTCCAGCTGTGTTTAACTGATGATGTACTGAATGTTCTGAAGACCACTATTATTTACTGAAAGAAAGCACTAGCAAGAACGACTGATGTGCAATACAATCAGGGGTCTTTGTTGTTTTCAGAAACCTAATGAATGAACACATAACATCCACTGGTTTCTGACATGACAGGCATATGGTGCTCATAAATAAATAAAAAGCATGACATTACAGTTACGTTGCTACCAGTGAGTAGCAACATTTGGTAAGCAGGGAAGTTGTCTATTCTATCTTACCTTGACAGCAAAACCACAAAATCTCTGAGTAAAAACAATTAATTGTAACTGATAGCTTTTGGGGCTTCCTCCTGTTAAGTCATGTTACCAGATTCCAAAAGAAACATTAGAACACTTTTTAATGTACAGCTTCAGATATATATTTTTACATGGAAGGTAATTGTCAACTACAACAGCTTTCAGTAAAAGTATCTACAGAGCTGGGAGAGACTCACAGCAACATAAAAGATGCATCGGAACCTATGTGCCTACGTTCTATTTTGATTCAAAACTGAGATCCTGAAAAAGCCAAAATAGCCATCTATGGGACCCATACTTCTACCCGGTTTTATAGTGGTCTACAGTTTGTAGTACTTAGAACACAGATGACCCAGGTTCAATTTCCACATCTCTCTATGGGTTTAGGAACCCCAGTTTCACATCTCTCCCAGGAATGCCCTATCTATACACCCCTCTTTCCACATGTTCTCACTGCCTGCCTGAACTGTCACCCTTTCAGCAGTGGCATCACTACTGCAAAATTTGTAGGATAGAGGAATAAATTTCTTCCACACTTGCATTCCAAAGCCACAACCAGATCCCTAGCAGTAAGTCATCCTGCTGACCCATCCCAAAATGCAAAGTACATATTATCTCAAGCAATTGTGATAATGACATTGGTGAAGTTGCCCACTGACCTCACTGCAGGACAAGAGAGTCCACACCTTTAAACATTCCAAATCCATTAGTGTGACTGCAAACTTGGTCATACATCCAAGATAGCCAGGTAATCACCATCCAACCAACAGCTAACTCTAGTCTTCTTCTCAACTCAGAATTCATTCCATGTCATTGGGTTTCTATGGTACCTACAGGTTCCATAGATGAACCTTGATCATCACACTCCACTGTACTGAACCCTAGTCAAATACACAAACCCTAGTCTGGCCAGAACATATCCAAAATAGGCATAATGTGAAAGAACTTTCCTCCTGGGGTGTTTGTGGTCACCTCCTTCGGGTTAAGACTAGACTAAAATTTGGAGCTATCATATGGTTTAGGAGAGAAGTACACAATATAATCCTGAACACTAAAGTGTTCAAATGGTATTTAATTTATTTCCATATGAAAGAGGTCACCTCTCTTTGGATAAGCCTAGAATTAAAGTGGTGAATTAGACTGCAGAAACAGCTGAATTAGGGACAGAGAAATTAATGAAGAATTGTGTGACCATCTTAATCCTCTAGGGAATATCAAACAAGGAGGACCCTACTAGTGAGATTGCACAGGACACTCACAGGATAGCAGCTTCACCTCTTTTAACTTAAAACTATGGTTAGGTTGAAGATTGCAATTAGGGTGTGAAAGAAAAGAGATTACAGAATTGCGGTTCAGTGATCCCTGGGTTTTGCAATGACAGAGGGACTGACAACAGTTATGGTTCAGTTTAAGGTTAAGAAAAGAAGGGCAAGGACTGCTGATACTATATGTTAATCTTGTGGTCACCACTGAAATAGGATGAGGTTTGGCACACAGAGAAATCTAATGGGCAACAATTTGGGCTGAAGATGTATATTCAGTTCTTGTAGACTGTACCCTGTAGCATGAAGGTGTTGTACTGCAAGTTAGGGCTGTTGCTGTGGGGGCTACCTTTCTTAGTTTAATATATATGAGGAAAAGTTAGGTTTTATTTCTGGATCTGGAAAGACCTGCTATTGCTGTTAAACCAAAAGGCTAGGTTTTCGGGTTGGGTCTCTCAAAGTCATCAATCTTCTGCTTGGGTTGAAAGAGGTGAACTCCTAAAACACTTGCCATTAGTTCTGGCATAGCCAAGTGTTGCTTTCCTGGCCTTTATGTCCAAGTTTGTGTAACGACTATAACACCGGACATTCACCATTCCTGCAGATGCCACAAGACACGCAGGAGTGCTGGGCACAGCAAGGGAAAGGAAATGCGACGGGATGGGCTATGTCTGGTTTCAGGTGAAGTTCATCTTTCAGGTCCACAAGGGGCTGAGAACTTAAAAGTATTCCTAAGCAGTTTGTGTGCTGCAGTGCTTTGCTGAGCGCTGACACCTTTAGTTGGACTGGTGTTTGAGTTCAGGTCACTGGGCCAGATTTTAAGGTTACGATTAACCCTTGGAATAGCAGTGATTGGAGTGCCTGGTTTAACACAATGTTTCAGACCAGCATGAGAGCAATGCTGGGAGAAATTTTGGGGCAGAGTTAGCTGGCCTAACTGGATTCAAGCCAAGGTCAAGGGCTTCTCATAGGCTGAGCTGAAAAGCAGCATTGCTGTCTGGGTCCTGCTAGGGTTGCTAGGCTTCAACCTGAGTTAGTCCTAACATAATAAACCAAATGATTTAATCTGGAGAATCTGAAGGATCAAGTAGGGTTTAGTGACAGCATGACCTAATACTGTACAGGACATTAGAACTAGGACAATGACTGCTGAAAAAATCAAATGGGCCCAGCGTTAGATACAGGGCAAGTACGGTCTAGGTTTAAGGGGCTAATTGTTGTCATTATGGTTAACTTTTGGCACCGGAAGGGCTGAAGAGCTCTGTGAAAGTCCCTCCTGCAACTGATGCATTGCTTTTTTTCCTAAGGGAGAAAGGGACTTTTCAGTAAAAAATCTAACAGACAGAGGAAGCAGGAGAAAGAGGAAAAAGAGACACTGCTACTTATCAAGACTTTGGGACCACAAGGGAATGGGTTAGAAGACTAGACACGCGTGCACATCTGTTTTCCCCAGTCTTTAACCTTCCTGCCATCCATCCTGTCTCCCTTCCCCTCAACTCCCACATCCTCTGCCTCTACGTGTTACATAGATACTCCTTTCTTTTTGTTTCTCTGCACCCTTCCCAGCCCCAGCACAGGGCAGGGGCAGCAAGAGAAGAGAAAAGCAAGGGAAACAGCTTTAGCAGTTGGGCTTTTTTTTCATCCCGTGTCCAAACCAACAACAAGAACCACCACCACCACAATAACAGCAGGGCTGCAGCACCGTAGCATTGCCAGCCTGGGGAGAGAGGTAAGCGAGGGTTCCAGTGGTTTCACCGCAAGCCTTCAGGGAGGGATGGAGATATCTGAGAAGGTCCAGCTCCCGGAGAGCCGGCTGTGCCCCGGGGCAGGCAGCGCTGACCCCGCAACACGCTGCCCCCCGGCACCCCAATTTGCACACCCGCCTCGGAGGGCACCCAGCCTCCCCGGGGGGCGCTTCTGAAGCAGCCCCTTCACCTCCCAGCGCAGGGGGTGGGGATGGGGGGGTCCATCCAGCTGTTGCCAACAGCTNTGCGCTCCTCTTTGAGCTGCTGCTGCTGCTGCTCCTTCTGCTCGTTTCCAGCGTTCCGGCCGCCAGGCTGGCTGCTGCCCGGCCTCCCCTCCTCCTTTTGCCGGTACCTACCTCAGAACCTCCGGAGACCGCGAAGCTCCGCTTTTGAAGGAGGAGGAAGCTTGGGTTTGCAAAGGCGAAAAAGGGAATTGTTATTGTAACCGGGTGGCGGGGGGACAGACGGGAGGGGGGGCAGAGAAGAGAGGAAAATAGAGGAAAATAGAGGAAAATAATTAAAAAGGAAAAAAAAGGAGCGGGGCTGAGTGTGGAAGCGGGTCTGGCCGCCCATCACCCGCACGCCCCGGCGGCCACGCGTGGGAGCAGAGCAGGGCCGGGCGGAAGATGCACACGACGCAGAAGGACACCACTTACACCAAGATCTTCGTCGGGGGCTTGCCCTACCACACCACCGACTCCAGCCTGCGCAAGTACTTCGAGGTCTTCGGGGACATAGAAGAGGCGGTGGTCATCACCGACCGGCAGACGGGCAAGTCCCGGGGATACGGCTTTGTAAGTGGCGGGGCGTGGGAGCG
>VXBW01001787.1:894272-928586 GCA_013400375.1 Thinocorus orbignyianus
TCGGCCAGCGCCCTCCGCCCTGCGGCGGCCCCGGCCACCGCTGCCCCGCTCCCCCGGCTCCCCGATCCCTCTCTGCTCCGGCCCCTTGCGGGGGAAAGCGACAATCCCGGGTGGCTGCTGCGGGAGGGGGAAGAGAAAGGCTTCTCCTTCCCCGCGGAAAGGGATCTGATGCTCAGCATCGCCCCGTTAAGGTCACCATGGCTGACAGAGCTGCTGCTGAAAGGGCTTGCAAAGACCCCAACCCCATCATCGACGGCAGGAAAGCCAACGTCAACCTGGCCTACCTGGGTGCCAAGCCGCGGATAATGCAGCCAGGTGAGGAAGTGGTCCTGAACGACTTTTCTCTCCCTACCTCGGGTCTCTGAAGAGTGTAAAACTTCCAAAAAATAAAAAAAAGGTAGCACTGTCTGGCATTTTCCTGAAGTACACTCGCTGCCTGGGTGTGCTCTGGTTTTGATTTTTCAGTGCGGCATGTAGTAACTTTCTGGCTGTTTGTACATGTGCCTTATTTAAAACCCAAAAGCAATCGGAAAGAAAATATCTGCGGTTCCCCAGGAAGACTTCCACAGCTCAGGCACTTCATTGGTTATTCCTGCTGCTGGGAATGTGGTGGCGCTGACCATTTACAGTATCGTTGCAGGGAAAGATCGGCCTAGGAATGAATCGCTTCCAGTGTGTGCGGTCTTATTAATACAAACAGTATCTTAATGCAAACTCCTCAAACAGATGGGAGCTATTATGCAGGCTTTAAAATGAAACGGCTCTTCCTAAGACCACATCTGAGCCAATCTGATATCCTACCCACTTCCCAAACTGCTGCTGTGCAGCAAGTGGGACAGGAACGCAGAGTGTGTGCACATTTGTGCTCTGAAGGAGGCTGCTCTGAATTCCCCCGTGCTTGGCCCAAGCAGCACTTGTGTGAGTAATTTAGTGGCCACAAAAGAAAAAAGGGGGTTATGCCTGGGCGCCTGAAGAATAGAAGTGAAGTTAGGATTTGAGCCCCACGCCAAGTCCTCACGAGTGGAGATAGCTCAAATTTAAGTTATAGCACCAATGAACAGAAAGCAGGAAATAATCCTTCACATGCTAAAGTTAGGGACCAGAATGGAGCACAAAATAACACGTGAATGAAAACTTTGTGCTTACTCTCTGAACATCTCTAGGAAAGCATGCTTTACTGTTTTAAGTTCTGTTGCATTTATGTGTGTGCATTTATATATGGACTGATAGATTTTGCTTTCTAATTTGTAGTTCTGCAGCCTGTAGTTAGACATTGTAGCCTGTCTGTAGTTAGACATTGTCACTGGAGGTTATTAGTGAAGGCTGGCACTCTGTGTTGGGGTGAGTGTGTGTATGTAGCATAAATATGTGTCCAAAAGAACACCCATACAGAGAATACGATGTGTTTCTGTTGATAGGTTTTGCCTTTGGTGTCCAGCAGCTTCATCCAGCTCTCATACAGAGGCCTTTTGGGTAAGTCTATTCAATGGGACCTCAAATAGGGGAGGAAAAAAATATTATTTTATTTTATTTTTTTAAATAAAAGGAAAGAAAAAGTACGATCTTTGAAGGCCTTTTGCAGTAGCAGCCTTATAAACTCATGCAATGCTGAAGTTTTCAGACTTATCAATGTATACCCGTAAAATGCACTCACCTTGTCGGTCATGTTCTAAATGCCGCAGCTGAGTCAAGTTGTGTGGGACGTGTCCCTTCCACCTAAGCAGCCCAGTCCCGTTTGACCCTATGATAAAACAAGGAGGTATGACTTGATGCAAGATTGCTGTGCCCCATTTCTCTTTTCTCAGCTTGACTCAATGTTATTTATCTCTTTCTAATCTGACAGGGATCGTTTACAGTTAAGATAACTGATCAGAAGGATATGATGATAAGAGGTGGAATAGTTCTGTTTGGAATTAAACTCTGTAACCAGTAGACTCAAACACAAACAAGCTAAAATGGTGATTAACGATGCATGTATGTTTTTTTTTCATATAGTCAATAGACCTCCGTGTGCTTTTTTTTTATTTATTTATTACAGTAATGAAGTGGTGTTGATAGCTAAACTGTGTGCTTTTATTTAATTGAAAGAGCTGTAGTGAAAGTTTTTTTGGGGGTGTCTTTTTAATTCTGTTTTTGTTGTTGAGGAGTGACTTTGCCATGGGGAGCAAAGGGTCTTTTTTTTTTTTTCCCTGCTTTCAAGCTGTAGCCTGTGACTTTTTTAACCATATTTTGTAGTGAGTGCTAAATTGTGTGACTTCTTGATTTTTAAGTAAATCAACGTATTGCTTGCATGTTCATAATTTTTTGGGGGGGTTTGTTCTTGGGAGGGGTGTGGAGCTCCTTATTAACAATGTGCGTCCATTTGGGCTTTCTAATTTGAGATATTTTTTTCTTCAATCTGTCTTTAATATGTACGCATTTCTTCTTTACTTGAGTATATTTTTCTTAAGTAGATCTAACTCTTGCTTCTTACAGGCATTTAATTAGGAGGTGAAGTCTGCTTTAAACTTTCCATACAGTGTCACTTAACTAATGCACACTGACTGAGAAACTCCTTGCAAAATAATGCATTTTGCTAATTAATGAGTAAGCTAACAATAAACCAGGGAAAATGTGTCACAAATGTATTTTTATTTGACTAGAATAGCTTTAGAATATTGTACCTAGCTGTTATTAAGCAACGATAGCTTCTCAGCAGTTGTCAAAACGGTAGGAAACAGATCCTATCCTCAAAACTTCAGGAAAAAGTTTTCCTAGGAGCTTTACATACTTTTAAAAGAGAGTATTGATTCTTCTGAGACATGTGGGGAGCTTGTGGAAAACTTTTTATCTTTTTTTCATCTTTTTTTTAACATTATCCTCTACTACATTTTATTCTACTTATTTGAAGGGTGAGGAGACGTCAGTGTATATGCAGGCATCAGTTTATGATGCCTGCACTAAGGTAGACAGGAGGTGGAGGTGGGTGAAGCACTTGTTGCAAAGAGAGGAACCAGTGGACAGCCCGGGGATCAGCAGTGGAGAGACTGAGTATTTGCTGAGCACAACAGAAAAGGAAAACCTGAGGCAATCTGCTGCTAAAAGAACTGTGCAAATGTAGGGCTCTTTGTTGCTTTCCTTACCCAGAGTGAACAATAGGTCATGTAAATCGTGTTTAGGTCAGGGAAATTTTTCCAGCAGGCTGAATAAGGTTTTATTTCTAATGCAATGGACATAAATGTGAAGAAAAGGGATGTTGGTTACAGGGTCATGTATATATGAAAATTGGTCAGTTTTAATCCTTGGCTTCTGCCTTTCTTTTGCGATGTGCAAACAAAGGAGATTACTAATCCTGCCTTCTCAACATGACCTGTACCTTTTCTAAAGACTGTAGTTCAGATGAAGAACAGCATTCATTAGGATGAGTTAACATCTTCATTCACTATATTCCTGGACAAGAGCAGTTGTTTCAACGCTTACTTGAACTTATTTTCATCAGAGTTCACACTTAGAGGATGTTACATGGATTGCACTGAAATACACGGGCACCTTGAAGTCTTTCTTCCTCCTGTGCAGTTCCACTATTAAAAAGAGTACACTTTACTAAGATGCTGTGTAAAATGGGCTGTAGTGGCGATTCACTACCAATACTCTGTTAATTCATATACAGAAGCTCTGAATGTTTTGTGGTTTCATTCTTACCAGAGTGCAAATTAGCAAGGTGCTCCCATATTCTGGTATGGTCAGCAGTGTTTTGATATGGTTGCCCACCTATCAAACAAGAAACTGAAAATAATTGGATTATTTTGACTGAGAAGATGCAGAAGTACAATATTCTCAATTAAGTACAAGCTTATTGTGGTGGAGAAACTAGATTAGCCTCAATGCATGGAGCATTTAAAATGCTGGGAATTTTTCTTTATTCAGTGCTGCAGAGATTAGTTCATCCACCAAATAACATTTCTCCCTGCTCTTCACATTCAGCATCTATCTTACCGTTGGTATGTTTCGTAGAAGGCTGTTTCATCACAGGACTAGTTATCTATACAGCTCTGTTTTCAAGATTGTTTATTAAAATACTATCTCTGAATTGAATAGGAATTTCTGGAGGGGGAAGATGACTTTGCCTTCTAAGATAGCTTTTAATGTTTTGCTTTTCTAATTTTTGCTTTAATATTGGTGGGAAAATACGTGGTTACTCAGAAGTACTGGTGTAGGGTATGACTTGTTCTGTTGGAGAGACATTTATTTCCTTTATTTTCTGTCTAAAACTTGTACCTAGATCAAAGTGAGAACATTCCCACTGTTTTTAGTAAGACCAGAGTTAAGTCCAAAGTTATTAAGTACATTATCAAATGGTTAGCTGATACTATCTGCTTGGTATTATCTTCCAAGGGTTAGGCAATTTTGCCTTTCTTAAGAGAGAAGGAAAAGCCCTCTCTTGAGTGTGTGTGATCAAAAGACCTATGCAATACTAGACTATGGATAATCTGGAAAGAGGGAACAGTCAGGAGTTAGCCTGCAGAATGCTAAATGTTTTCTTAATGGTATCAGGCACAAATTTAAAAGGAAGTGTTTTAAGCGTCTTGTATGTCTTGATGTTTGTCACTTATTTCTGCTGTAAGGAGAGCTGTGCATTGCTAAAAACACACTCTTAATTGTGCTTACAAAACCAGATGATGCCTTGCAAGGGCCAGAGCAAAACATTAAGTTAAATACCTACTTTCACAATAATTTAATGCTGAGAGTCAAATGTGCTGCTGAATTTCTATATACCACAGCTCTCTGCATTAGCCGACAAAGTTCTTTCTATCTTTGAAACAATTATAGGATTATTTTTGAGGTCTTAGTTAAACACAAATCTTGTGTTACAACAATAATGAAGGTCTTTGGCACATGGCAGGAGTGTGTGTAATTCAGTTTTTAATATCTCAAAACAACAGTTACTGCTAAAGCTAAATGTTTGTTCCCTTTTTCATTATTGCAGAAGCATAAAACAATAAATATATGTTCCAAAATAAAAAACTACTGCCAGGAAAGAAAGCTTAAACCATGTATAATTCTCACAGTCTTACTCTCTAATGTAAAGCAGCAGCTTTTATTTAAAGTTAAGGGTACTAAGGATATGCAGCGAATTGCTTTTTCAGCTTTTGACCTGGCAGAGCATTAAAAGCAGTTGGTCCCTGAATGGCCGAGACCTGCATTTGCTGGCCTCTGCAGTAGGTAGAAATTTACTTTGGCCATATAAAGCCATTTTACTCGACTCAAAACAGTTGTAGCATGACAGATGATCAAAAATAGCCCCACTGCAGCTTATGCTGTCAGTCATCATGTGTGAAATGGCATGGTGGTGAGGAGCCTGCACAGCATTTATGTTTATTGTAGGGTAAGATGTGGCAAACAGATAATGTTTCATAACTTCACCACCTGTTAGTTTCTTGGCTTAAATAAAACAAGTCACAAGAGTTTAAGCGGGAGCACATGTATCTTTCTGTCTTGTTCAAGGATATGGCTGAATGCCCTAACGTCTTCAGAAAATCTTAGTAACATCAGTTCAAGTCAACACGTGCATCTAGATAAGCTTGCTTACTGTCTCTTCTGTTAGAATGATTCTTCCATAAATGTTGTATGTAAAGATTCCTTTGATGTGCTGTTAAATGGACTCTTAATGATGCAGAAGAGGCTCTCGGTGACTTCAGATTTGGTTTTTGTATCTCTTCCCTTAATACTTGAAAAAGGTGGTGTTAGATTTATTAGGCTTGTACTTTATTGATGACCAGTACAAAATGCTTGTGGATGCTCATGGAGAGCTCAGGTAATGATGTGTATTTAAATGCACAGAGCCAGCTTAAGTATGCTTCAAATGCACTTCTGGCTAATCACTTCATAAATTAGGTGAGTGTTAAAAACCCAACTGATGCTTTTGGTTTATATTTTCTTTTCCTTCCCAATCCCCGTTTGTCACTTTATCCCCCGCTTCCTTCACACAGAAGGAAATTTCATTGATATGTTGGGTTTTTATGATTGTGGTGTTCATATCTTAAACATGGCAACTGAACATTTCTCTCTGCTAATATTCCTATTCAATCATCTGAGCTTTTTTTTTTTTTTAAAAAAAAAAAACAAACAACTAGGCTGTTGTACAACCTGAGTATCACTTAGTTTAAACTGTGTTTTGCTATGAATCTAGTTGACAGTGTCCCTTCTGATTGAAACATGCCCTTGTTGACTACTTCAGTAAATCTTGAAGTTATTTTAAAAACGAAACATGCAAACAAAAGAAAAGCTTTCAATTAAATCTTGAATTTGGAGAAAAGAGGACAGTTTTTACCATTGCAGCTTACATCTGCGTTTACAGGTTGGTGCAGTCTTTAGTTGCCTGTATGTTCAGCATGAAATAGTAGTGAATCTGCACAAGCAGTTTTTCGTGGATTTATACAGTTTCACTGACTGGAAAGGAGTTGCATATGTGAGGGACTTCTCTGTGGGAATCCAGATGCAAGACAGGGTTATGAATGTAAAATGATAATTATATTGAGTATATTATCTTTTTAAATCCTATTATATGACAAAATACAACTATGAGATGAACTTTTATGTACACTTGTGGGTTAAGACAACAATATGACCAATTATCAAAACTGAAGGGCTAAGTAAACAAGCCAAGGAAGCAAGTTTTGTGACTTGGAGAAGATGGGAAAGTGGGTACTGCTCTGTTCAGAATGGTTATTTCTTAAGCTGTAAATTTGTTTTTTTGCCTTTGTTAAGCACCTATTTAGACTTAATCCCGTGCCCATCTCCCAAAAAACTCTATGCTGTATGTCTTGCATAGAAATAAACAAGCTGGCACAAAACAGGACATCAGTGGCCTGATAAGCAAACAGGTTTGACCCTTGTTGTCCTTACGAACTTTATAAAAGTGTGATGCACATGTACTTAGGAGTCACTGTTATGGATTTTAATAGCATCTATGTAGCTTCCCCTCAATGGCCTCTTGTGACGGAGTGAGCTGCACTATCGTTCGTTTGGAAAGTGTGATTCTTGCTGTGTTTACCACACTTGTGAACTTTATTTAAACTCCTTTGTCGCCTGTGTTGGTTTTTTTTTTCTTATTTTTAATAAGGGTGACTGAGGTTGCAGAGAAATTAATGTGTGCTGAGTCTGCATAGCAACTTAAGTAGGGTTGCCACAATACACTCTTTCTCCCGCCTCCCTGAGAAGACTTTACATAAAGTCAGGGTTGAACCATTTTGGTGCCTTATTGGCTATTGTCAAACTCATTATAGCGATGCTGTCAAACTGCTCAGTTACTAATAATAAAAGTATCACAGGAAATAATTTTACTAAGAGTCGAGTAGTTAAGTGAGAAGCAGGGTAATAAAAATTACTTACAGGTGTTTGGAAAAACAAATATGACAATTTTCCAGATGGAATAATCAAGCTTACTCCTTTAGAGTTGTCTTAAAACTGGCATCAGTAATCCTGGTCCTCCTAAAGAGTTTAATAGCATTAAACATAATTGTCCTCAAGCAACATTAAACACTCCAATTTAACTCAGCTATAGTGCCTGTGCTTTGGAGCGATGCTTCTCTTTGGGCCAGTGAACTGGTAATTGGTCCATTCAGTCTCGTTATTGTGGCAACCCTATGCACATAACAACAACTAAATTGAGTTTGGTTTAGTTCGGAGTATGGATGTGGCGCTTCGGCGCCCACTCGCGTCCCGGCTCTAACTCCCTCTCCCATCTTTCAACAGGATACCTGCTCACTATGTCTATCCACAGGCTTTTGTCCAGCCGGGAGTGGTAATTCCCCACGTCCAGCCGGCAGCAGCCGCTGCTTCCACTACGCCCTACATCGATTACACCGGAGCTGCCTATGCCCAGTACTCAGCCGCCGCCGCTGCCGCCGCCGCTGCCTATGAGCAGTACCCCTACGCCGCCTCGCCCGCCGCTGCCGCCGGCTACGTGGCAGCGGGGGGCTACGGCTACGCCGTGCAGCAGCCCCTCACCGCAGCAGCCCCGGGGACGGCCGCGGCGGCTGCTGCTGCTTTCGGCCAGTACCAGCCCCAACAGCTGCAGACAGACCGTATGCAATAGCAGATGGACTCCTGAAGGAAGCTCGCTCTCTCTCTTCCTCTTTTCAGCCTTCCAGTATAAGTAGTTGATCAGAGACAATTGATGTTAACTAAAGGAGCTTTAAGGAAAGCGATGCTATTGCGAAACTAAAGATTTTTATTCCACTGTCTTCATACAGTATGCATCCAAATCGTGTTGTTAGAGGGGAGGGGTAGTGCGGCATGTCTAGTTTCAAGTATCAAGCCAGAAGAAAATGGGGGGGGGGAAAANAAAAACAAAAAAAAAAAAAGGCAAAGGTGTACCTTTTACAGTATCAGGGAAGCAAAAACTGCCTTTTATAAGTAAGAAAATGGTATTTGAAAAGTTTGAACCAGGGAAAAAAAACTGAGTCAGCAATATGTAATCTTTATCCATGTTAAGAGGAAACAAGCTTAAAGCACTGATTGTCCTTTCTAGCTTTCAGAAGTTGTCTTCGTGAGATAGTACCTTCTCACTGTCTCACTAACGGGCACCGAGCAACCCAAGGAAGATGGCCGGCTAGTAAGATGGCGGAAAGGCACCAAAGTTATTTTCTTCTCTGTCCTCTGGATGAGTGGAACTATGGAGCAAGTGATGTGGAAGTAAGGGGTGCAACAGCTGTAGAGACAATCAATAACACAGACAGTTCTGGACAGAACACATCACTCGTGCTCATGTGATGAGCTTGTCACATCCTAATCCCTCGCCCCATCCTGTTTCACTTTTGGGAAACTTTAACTGCTGGTGTCAGCTATTCTGATTCTAAAATAGGATCAGCCCTTTACTACAACAGCCTTCTCTTTCTATTTATTGCATCTATTCGTAACTTGTGAATAAAGGCAGGAAGAAGCTTAATGAATTAAAACCTTTAAGAACTGTTTTAAGGGAATTTTCTTTTCTGAAACCATTTGTACAATTTTAATATCTATTTCAGGATTCTATTTAAAGTATTTATTAGCAAACATCAGTACACAAGGCAACTTTTGTTACCAAGACTGCAGTTCTTGAAGGGTTAATGGTATGTGATTTATACTGTGCCTTAATTGTTATGCTATTTAAAAAGAAATATTTATTTTGAAAGTTTTACTATGCTGCACTCTAAAGAAAGCGACTTTAGATGTGACACTGTAAAATTATGTATTCATCTCATGGCATAAATTATTTAGTAGGCTTAGATGTAGCATATTAAATATTAACCTAATTAACTAAGGATGTTGACTTGGATTTATTTAAATTCAGTATGTGCACTGTATGAGGGTACTCTTAAATTAACACTTTTTTTAGATTTTTACATGAAATATTCCTAGTTCATTCTTTTTTCCCTCTACTAGTTTTTCATGTAGACCTCTCAAAGACATTAGTGCCGTTTTCTCACTCATCTGTATGTAGACTGACTATTTTTCCCTTTGCTAGAAAATGCTGCTTTACCATTGTCCTGTGAAACTACAATACTTGCAATTTTTATTCTTGACTGAAATGGAATTTATTATTTTACACTGTATTGGATTTTTTTATACTTGAACAATTTCATACAAGGGAAGACAGGATAGCATTTTTATGGACTTTATCCAATGTCACTGGATTTATTTTAAGTATTCTGAATACTAGCCAGTGTTATAATGTAGACATGACTCTCCTGTGCATATTATTTATTCAGTATGTATATTGCTTTACAACATTTCAGATCTCTTAATCTATTCACTCGTATTAAAACAATAAAAAATGTTGTCGCATCCCGTCTAGTGATGTTCTTACTATATTTGTCTTAGATCTTGTCTAGTTAAAACTAGGGGGGCAGCCCTTTGTGTAATTTTCCTGCTCTGTGGGGTGAATAGCAGTGTGTGAACGGACTTTAAATACGTAGAATGATATGAAGTGTATTGCATGGAGGATATTCTACAGAGAAGATCCATCCTGAGAGTTACCATAAAATAATTCAGAGTAGAAGGGACTTTGGGAGCTCTCAGGTCATTTATGGCTTTATCCAGTCAAGTCTTAAAATCCTCCATGTGGAGACTGCACAACCCCATAGGTAATGTAGTCCACTATCCAATTATCCTCATAGTGTCTTTTTTTTCCCCCCTTCTATCTAGCCAGAGCCTCCCCTGTTCATTTAAAACCTTCATCTCCCATTCTTTGGCAGAGAGCCCAACCCTATCTTCTCTATAACCTCCTCTTAGGAACTGGAAAGTTGCTGCTTTCTTCCATAGGCTGAACAAACCCCAAGGCCTCAGCCTCTCCTCACAAGTCTCATGCTTCAACCTCCAGCCATTCTGCTGGCCCTCCAATGGTGTTGGTCAAGTTTATCAACAGCTTTCATGTACTGGGAGACTCAAGACCGGACCCATTGTGCCAGCTGTGGTAAATGAGTGCTCAGTAAGAGGGAATAATCAATTCCCCTGATCTGCCATCTGTGCTGCTTTTGATACAGCCTGATGTACTTTCACTGTTGCCAGAGTTTACCGCTGACTCCTATTCAGCCTGCCCAAAAGCCTCCCATGTCCTTTTTAGAAGAGCTGCTACCAAGCCAGTCATGCCCCGGGGTACGCAGGGGGTTGGTCTATCTGAGATGAAGGACTCTCTGTCTGTCCTTCCTGAATTTTATAAGGTTCCTGTTGGCCTAGTCCTTTAGCAAGTGTAAATCCCTCTGAGTGGCAGGTCTGATGTCAAGCCTATCAACCACACCCTCCATTTAGTATCATCATTCTGCAGACCTAATAGTACTGCATCCTGTCTCTTCCTCCAGGTCATTGATAAAGCTATCAGACATGGCAGACCCTGGAGGAACTCCATGGTAACCAGCCTCTGGACACAGCATGAGCACTTTGACCAGTGATTCAGTTTTTTGCTTACCTAGACTGGACCATCTGAAATTGGATGCAAGGATTCTGAGTGAGACTACATGGAAAGCCTTGCTAAATGCAAGGTAGACAACATACCCTCCTTTGCCCTCATTGACAGATGAAGTCATCACAGGAGGCACTTAGGTTGGTCTGGCATGATTTGCCCTTGTAAATCCATGCTGGCTATTCCCATTCACCACCTTCTCTTTTACATGTACAGAAATTATTTTCAAGATTGCTCATTCCGTGATCTGTAGTTCCCTAGATTGTCATTCTTGCCCTTTCTGAGGATGAGTGCATCATCTGCCTTTATCCAGCCGCAGAAGACCTCCCCAATCTCTATGACCTTTTGTGAGCAGCCTCACAATGACAACAGCCCTCTTAGTACCCATGGGTGCAGCCTATCTGGTCCCATGAACTTAACATGGTTTGAGATTCCTTGAGGTCCCTGAATCAATCCCCTTCCACATCTGTCAGTTTCTTTTGTTCTTGATCCCTTCTTGTAAGTACAAAGTGGTGTGATTAAAAACTTCAAGGCACCTTTCTACATACAGTACTTGAACTGGGAAGCACTGATGTAGCTGCTCGGATCCATTTGATGATGGATTTGTAATCTTTAGGAATACTCAGTGTGTCAATATTGATCCAAGCCACTAATGGCCAAAAGCAGTTGCTACCTCATGCCTGAAAGAAGCCTGTGTGAAATGCATGATAGTCTTGGCCAGTTCTCTGACAAATGGAGGGGATGTTCCCATAATCTTCATACTGGAATTCATTACTGCAGCTGTCACTCTTACAGTGACTTCAGCAGAAGCACAGGCTTGGCTGCACAATTTGAGCTGTTCTTTCATCCCCAGAAGTGGTCTTTTTCTTTTACAAAAGAGGACAGAAGTTAAATTGACATGATGGAAAAGACTTTTCCCAGTCTTGGGGTTGGACTTCATTTCACCATGGAGAATTATGAGACTCAGTTGTGCAGAACTGGTACACTCACTAACATCCTGTTCTGGTCTTAATGACTGCTTACAGCCTGGCTGCTGAGAAGTGTTGCTGAACTGCCTCTTGCAACCTGACTTTAAGATCTGCAACCTTGCAAAGGACAATGTAGTGTTTTTTCTGCTAAGATACTTGTAAACACCCAGCAGAGAGGTGAGTAGGAAACACTTGAAATGCCATTTTCTACTCTGTTCTCCCGTTACCATGCCCTGGTCTTCCCGAGAGAGGGTCTGCCTACAAGACGTGGTATCAAGTAAGAATTAGAACTGAAAGTCTCTCTTAGTGGAAGACAGAGGATACTGATGGCTCAGGAAGCCAGATGGCACAGTAACCTATTACTTGATACAGGATGAAGAAAACATCTCTGCCCTGCTTACATACACTCCTGACAATGTCCTTGGGCCTTCCCCCGCCTCCATCTTGAGGTGACAGACACCCCAGGGTTGGGTTTGAAGGGGAATGCTTCCTCCCCCTGGAGGGGGACTGTGTTCTGGTGAGCTACAACAGGAGCATAATAAAAGTTTATGATTGCAGTTTATAAAGGTCAGTTGCATGCTGGCTCTGTAACTTGACAATGTAAATTTGCAAGTTCCACTAGCAAACCTAGCTTGGGGCACACAATATAAACACTAGCTTGGTTTTTGCTAAACAAGGAGCTGAAGAGACCTTTGTACATAAAATACACCTCAATAGCACCTCACATATTGAAATGCAAATAGTTCATATTACCAGGACCAAAATAAAATAACCAAGAAATAGCTGCACCTAATTGTGAAATATGTGAACACTGTCTTAGCATTTTACTTGAGAGATGGCATATATGTAAGCACCAAGAATTGCATACAATACAGCTTCCAGTTGCATTTCCAAAACCTTCAAAAGAGATTTTACACTGAAAAGTGACTAGCATTGAACTCCTTGTAGAGGGCGTAGAGGAGGGAGAAGCTGAAACTAGGAACCAGTGCAAAGGAATATGTAGATTAAAAAAGGTGCAATACCTTGAACGGGTACATTGTTGACCAGGATGCCTGAATTGTAGTTTTTCCTAATATTTGTATTTTCCTATTAACTACTGGACATAATTTGACATTACTGGAGTTCGTTGTATCTACTTTTTACGGGATTTTTCAAACACATGAAAGCACTGTATTAGGATTCAAATAATGATGCAACCACTCAAAGCATCTCTTAGTCTTGTTCATCAGACGCTGAGCAATTCCTTAGTCATGCTTGAAACTTTGACAAAAAGCATTCTCTTCTGACCTTATGTTTCAGTTCTAAAGAGCCTGCACATATGATTTGAATTGTCTTTGGTTCAATTTAAATTTATTTTCTAGGTTTTGGTATAAATAAATGTAAGCAGTGTATTCAGATTGCAAACTATGTAACTTCTGGTTTGTGTTTTCCCATGTGCTTGAATTTCGAACTACTAAGTTATACTTCCTCAAGCTGGCAATAAAACAAGCACTGGGCAAAGTCTGACTGTTAAAATCTCAAGCCCATAGGATTTTTTTTTTTAATGAAAAATTTATGAGCAACTACAATCTGACAATTCTGATGGAATTTGACCTTGAAACTATCACCAAAATATACGATGCCGTGAATGGCAAGAACAGGATCACGCAAGAAAAGGAAAACCACTCGGTCTTACACTGCATTTAATATTCCTACATATTACAGCTTATTGGTTAGCAAGTCTTACAAGATGTGTGCTAGAAGTTTCCTTCCAGCTCTAATTTGTGTATCCCTGAAATCAATGGGGAAATGCTCTTTTAAGCTTTAAGTTCACTACATTCATGCCACCGTATTATTGGCATAAGGATTCCAAGGAACAGAATTATATTGTTATATACTACATTTAGAGAAACCAAGAAAACACCTTACATAGCAGCAACTAAAGATTTTTAAGGACTTTGAAAACAGCACGGTTATATGGGAATTTACAAAATGCTTACTATGACCAACGATCAGACTTTTGAAGCTTCTTTGTAGATTCTTTTTTATCTCCAAAGCCCAGCCTAAAATTATAAGAAAAAATAAGTTAGACGTAGCGTCAAAGAGTAACGAGAAAACTACAATCATGAATGTGTTCAAACATGCAGGTGTGCACACAGAACAACTAACAGCTTTTCTCAACACAAAGAAAATTAGCTCTGCAATGTTTCTCAGTTCCATGTGCCAGCTTTGCTGAGATAAGCCATGAATTTGGACTAGCTTACACTGTCATTATTTTTGACCTCAACAGTCTGAGAAAAGGGAGGAACCTACTGAAGTTTATCTCATCACCAAGCATCTGAAAGTCAAAAGATGCCATGCAAATTAGTTGGTGAGAGATCTCTGAGATACACATACTCTTTAGTTCAGTACCCTCATGTTAATCTTTGGACCAGACTTCACAGCTATGTCTGCTGCTTCTCACCTCCTCTCTAGATGTGGCTATTATGGGTGTTGTGCTCCCCACTTACATACAGGGCAAGGGCTCTTGCAGGTGCCCACTCCCTTCCTACCTAAGACTTACACTGGCTAAAATTTCTAGTTACATTAAGAAAACCCCACAGTCTTTCACATCAAACTTACTTGAACTTTATGAAATCTGGAAAACTTTTTACAAAAGAGCTGTTCCTATCCACAGCTCACTTTCTTCTGAATTCACCATTTCCATTTGAACCAGAGCAAAAGATGTCAAAATACCAAAACTGACAAGATGCAAATCATAAGCAAAGCTCAGTGAATCTATCATCTGTCATTCAGCTGTTAAAAGAGTTTTGTCACTGCACTTGCAAAAGATGTGAATCAATTTTTACCACACACTGGAAGAACAGAACATGTTTCTATCCAGCTCTGCAGATAAGAGATTTTGCCATCCTGTGAAAAACTTTTACTTCTTGGCAGGGTTTTTTTGGTCTAGATTTGTAGTGATGACAAAAATAAGCTAAAGTTTAAAACACTCTAGTAAACAAAATTCCCTTCCAGAAAAAAAAAAAAAAAAAAACAGGTAATTTTTTAATCATTTTTTGTTTTGATAATTTAAAAATCTATTTAACAAATCAGAAACTGTTAAAAAAAAATAATCCCTGCACTTAAAAAAGATGAGAGTAGAATGTTCTGATTTTTCCCTGACAAGAACCACTACAAATGAACAGTTTTCAACAGAAACACATCAGTGTACTTTCCAGCTGCTTCAAAAGGAGGACTGATTACTTGCTCAAGGCTGTGGCTAGCATACCATTGCCAAAAATTGGGATTCCCTGGCTATTTGTTCAAACCGCTGGAATTCTTCTCCTAATTTGTTCACTAGTAATATTTCTGAATGAAGATAGAAGTCATTAAAGTCTAGAGGCAAATTTTGTTTTCACTGAGAGCAGTCAGACAATTTGGGAATGTTTTATGGAGATATGTAAACATGGGCAAGAGGAATAATCTGAGGATAATCAAGTTGAAACAGAAGCTTTTTTTCTAAGGTATGCCCAAAGCTTTTTGAAGTGCTGGTCAGTCTCAATTATAATGTAATTTTTTCATCACACTGACAACAAAGGACCTTAAGAGTGGGCTGCTCTCTGTCCAGTATGCTTCTCTTCCTGGCCTTGGAAGATGGCAAGTAGCACATCAGCGCAATAAGGCATGCCTACAGTTTCTTTTTCAATATGCAGTTATGGAGTAGTGCGCGTTCCTCGGCATGAGTATATGTTACGAACACTATTTAAGGACAATGTGGTCTTCATAAACCAAGTCTTAGACATCACAGTATGCAAGTTTATGCATTATTCTTTCCTGATTTTCATCGATACTGGATTTTTTTCCATTATGGAATTACTTTATCAAGTAAACTCTTTTCTCATTTTCTGTAAAGCGCATCCTTTGACTAACCTGAGTACCATCCCAATTTATACTGCTTTTCATGTAAGACAGAGTACAAAGATCTCCAGGCTTTATTCTTCTGTAAATGTCACCAGTTCCACATACACAACTATCTTGAAAGTGGGTTTCCTCTGACCTTATCAAGAACAGCAATTTTCCTGTCTACTCTAGCAACACCTGGGATTTTGCCAAAACAGATTAGTCTAATGTAAAGCTCCGAGAGCTGCAGCTGAGTGTGAAAACAGACATGTGCCCATCAGCCCTCAGAGGGCTCATGTCAGAAGGGAGCTGCCCCTGATGTGGCTGCCGTAGCTCAGCTGAGGGAGGGCCTGAGAAGAGCACACCACAGCTGGAAGGCTTTCCTGTGTGAACGCGTTGATTTGGCTTCATAAAGGTGAGGGAAAGGGCAGACAAAGCAGCACTGTGGTGGCTTTTGGGGGAAGAAAGTCTTGGTGCCCTCTGGAACTTCAAAGAAAGAAGCTGGCTTCAAAGATCTTGTATTTTGTTTTCAATATAATGCAAACCGTACGGAGCGCCTTGGTCTGATCCCGACAATGGCAGCAGTGCTTGCCAGCAGTTCTCTAAGAACACAGGTTGGCAGAGACACAAACAGAGTGTGTGGAGGAGCCTCAAGGAATTTGGTTTCCCCAAACCCAGGGAATGGCAGTATTAGGGAGAAGAAGACACTGCCTCTACTCTGTCTTTTATTGCATTTAAGATATGGTTTATTTGAAATGTGGCTGCACTGTATTAATGATATTTTGTTCCAGCAAGGACAGCTCGGTTGCTAACTGCCTCAGCCCATGCTGCAGAGAACAGAATAGCAAGCTTTGGGCACAATCAAGATGAGCTCAATACCCAGGGACTGGAGCCAGGGCTCAGGCTGAAAACAGAGGATCTGCATGAATACCCCCTGGGAGAATTTCTGGAGGCCAGAGAGGTTTGCTCTAACTGGGTCAGAGGTACAGGCTGCGTGGTGTTGATGAAAGTGCTACTGCTTGGAAACACCAGAAGATTTTCATGGATTCTTGACATTTACTGTGGTATTTAATGCACTTATGAGGATGGTTTGATTGTCTGGAGTTTAAGAGCAGATCTTCAGGTCTTAACTGACTGAGAATGAGGGTAGTTATTGCCCATTTGGTGACTCCCAAGGACAAAGTCATAAATATGTGAACATTAAAAAAACTTTTTCTCCTTGGGATGTTACTAAATCTGCGCAGGGTTACCTTCAAACTCTCTGGTTCTGTCAGTCATACAAGCAAAAGATTTAATTATACCAACTGATTTAATTCCTGAATCAACAATGATCTTAAGAAAAGAACTGTTTTACTGCACTGTTCACAGGTCCTGATATTTAGAGGCTTACCTGTGTTTGCAAGAACATTGGGCTACCCCAGAGAACAACTCATGAAGGCTTTGTTGTTGAGCAAAGCAAGCTGCATGCAAACCCTCCAAACAGCACTTTGCTCTACTGGGCGTTGACTCTGAAATGTGTAGCATGGAAACACACTCCAACACCTCTGTGTGTGCTTAGTGGAAGAAAAATTTTGTTGTTCAATGTGATGTGCTAGAAAAAAGAAAAGGGTCGGTACATGTTCACATTTGTGATGAACTTTGGGTCCTCTTCTGATAATGACTTGGTTTAGAGGAGAGGAGGGGAAAAAGAAATATTAGTGATGCTCAGTGTGTTCTTCAGAGTCTGAAAAAAATCATCAGTAGTGAAATCTCTCATGCCATTCTCATTCTTGAGAAGTAGTAGAAAGCACTCCACCCTGGGAATTTTGAGAAAAAACAGGGAGTAAGGTCACTTAAAGAGCAGCACGTGGGGGAACCATGACAACTATGAAACTGGAGTATTGCACTCCATCTAAATAGAGCCACCTAAGTACATCTGTAGTTTGTAGCAGCTTGTCTGGATTTGTAGGTTCATGCTGCCGCTCTAGGAGGTCCTGCATAGTCAGTCTCTCCATCACTGCCTCATTTTAATTAAAAATATAACAGTTCTTCCTTCTGCAACTGAAGTTCTCCTTCTTTTTCAAGGTCTACAGCTTCATGAACCTGGACAACTTTCTTGGGGGAAAGTTCTCCAAAATCACAAGGTGGTGCAAAGCAACTGGCAAAGATCTTCTGGAAAGAAGGACACGTAGAAGGCAGAGGTATTTCAACTATCAGAAGCAATGTATTGAAAAAACAGCTGGACAATGCCTCCCCCATTATTTCTCAAATCCACTATCTCACTTCTTTTCAGATAAGTGCACCTGCACTCATTTCTCATAAACTCATTAAAAAAAAAAAAAAAAAAAAAAGAAACACAACAAAAAAACACACAACAAAACAGAGGCCATCTATATTTACACCAGAATGTAGAATAAGAACTTGCCTAGTCTGCTGCTAATCATGCAAAAATGGTGAAGGGAAGCTGAAATTTCTTATTCCAAGAGAGAAATGAACTTAAGCATAAAAAGTGCAATACTAGATCTTACATGTAAAATTTCTCATAAGTTTATGCTTTTGGTTAATTGTTCCTGTCAGGGGAATATGATGTCGAGGGCTTCCAAAACAAAAGATATTATTTTAAAATACAGGTGACTGAAACGTTAATTTAAATGCTTGCTTTAAAAACTATTAATTTGCACCATGAACATTTCTTCTCACTCAGTCCAGGTATTTTTCCCTGTGCCAGACATGCATAATTTTCCCTTGCAAATGTTCTAGCTCTCTGTCTCATTTCATATTTTATCAGATTGGATTGTAAACCTTTAAACCTGACCCTACTTCTTTTTTTAATTAAAATAGTTGGTATATGGTACATAATGAGTTACATTTCACCAATAATAAATGGTAAAAATTCAGGTGTCTTTCACAAAATGCTCAATCTAATATATTTTAATCTGCATTTTTATACCTTCTCCTGCTTTCAATTTGCCCTATTATTTTATTTTTCTGTGAGTCTACTTTCATGCTCTCCAAAATTAGTGCTGCTCTTCCTGGACATAGGTCAGGCAGCATGAAAGCTATCAAAAATATGCTGCTTGATTAGGGTTTTATTGTTGTTGAAAAATAAAAATTTACTATCTCTAATCTCTCTTTCACTTTCTTTGCATCCTTCTATCTGCCTGCTATTTTTGCTTCTTGCAGGCTTTAAGCTGAGACTACACTCTCTAGTATTTTCTAGTTTATTGGAGGTCATTAGCAAACAGCTTCAGAGAAGCTAGACAGCATGTTTGCTCTTTTCATGTTGCTGTATTTCAGTTTTTGATGGGACAGAATCTATTAAGATCTTCCCCTGTACTCGTCACATAAGCTCTTTGTTCCTTATGATCTATGGGTAAAAAGTATACACATACTGTGTCTTGCTTTCACAGCTGAAAAACAGCAAAGCCACAGTTTCAAAGGTAAAGAACATGTTACTGTATACAGCCTGGAAACAATCCTAACTCATATGGAAAATAAGGAACTGATTGGTGACAGCCAACACAGCTTCAGCAAGGGCAAGTCATGCCTGACAATCTGGTGGCCTTCCGCAATGGGCTTACAGCACTGATGGATAAAGGAAGAGCAACTGACATTATCTACCTGGACTTGTGCAGGGCATTTGACAGTGGCCCACATGGCATCTTTGTCTCTAAAATAGAGAGACATGGATTTGGCAGATGGACCACTTGGTAAACAAGGAATTGGCTGGATGGTCACACTCAAAGAGTTGTGGTCAGCGGCTCAATGTCCAAGTGGTAAGCAATGACAAGTGGCATTCCTTAGGGGTTGGTGCAGGGACCAGTACTATTTAATATCTTTAACATCCATGTTGGCAACATGGATGGTGGGATTGGGCACACCCTCAGCAAGTTTGCCAATGCCACTAAGCTGTGTGGAATGGTTGACATGCTGGAGGGAAAAGATGCCATCCCAAGGGACCTGGACAGGCTGGAGAGGTAGACCCATGCAAATCTCACAAAGTTCATCCAGGCCAAGTGCAAGGTCCTGCACCTGGGTCACAGCAATCCCAAGTACAAATACAGGCTGGATGAAAAATGGATTGAGAGCAGGCCTGAGGAGAAGGACTTGGTTGTGTTGATTGATGAGAATCTCAACGTTAGCTGACAATGTGCATTTGCAGCCCAGAAAGACAACCACATCCCTGGCTGCATCAGAAGCAATGTGGCCAGCAGGTCAAGGGAAGTGATTCTGCTCCTCTACTCCACTCTGGTGAGACCCTATCTGGAGTACTGTGTCCAGCTCTGGAGTCCTCAACATAAGAAGGAGATGGACCTGTTGGAGCAAATCCAGAGGAGGGCCACAAAGATGATCTGAAGGCTCGAGCACCTCTCCAGTAAGGAGAGGCTGAGAAAGTTGCAGTTGTTGAACCTGGAGAAGAAAAGGCTCCGGGGAGACCTCATAGCAGCCTTGTGGTATTTAAAGGTGGCCTACAGAAAAGGTGGAGAGAGACTCTTTATTAGGGAATGTAGTGATAGGACAAGGGGTAACAGTTTTAAATTGAAAGAGGGTGGATTTACATTAGATATTAGGAAAAAATTCTTTACTGTGAAGATGGTGAGGCACTGGAACAGGTTGCCCAGGGAAGTTGTAGATGCCCCATCCCTGGAAGTATTCAAGGCCAGGCTGGATGGGGCTTTGAGCAACCAGGTCTATTGGAAGGTGTTCCTGCCCATGGCAGGGTGTTAGAACCAGATGATCTTTAAGGTCCCTTCTGACTCGAACTATTCTATGATTCTATTATACTGGTAGATGTCTTTAGACAGCTGATGCATGCACCCAGACTAGATTAGAAGATGTGATCAGATGCAAGTAAATTATGAGCTGTGTGTATAATAAAATATATGCAAAAATACAGTGCAGTCATAATGCATAAAGCCTTGAAAATCTGCCCCACTGTACATTTTCAAAGTTTACTTTGCAAAGTTATCATGTTCTTATTAGAAGCTTGCTTTAGACCCTGCCAAATTCTAGTGACTTTTTATCAGACCCTTTAAGGCTGCCAACTCCTCCAGCTAACCCTCTGGAATAAAAAGCCATCTAAATCTTATGGGTCCTACACAGAATGAGATTTGAAACTGTTAAAATCAACTGCTACCAGCACATTTTCTTCACAAAGAATGGTATACCACTGGGGTTTTAACGTTCCGAATGATAAGCAGGGAAAGTCTTGAGAAGGTCAGGAAACAGAGTTGAAATACTGGTTTAAGAGACTACTAAAAGCGAACAGTCTGGTTCAGAGATACCTATTTTTTTGTGTAGAAATAACTAAAACCAAAAAGATCAAGAGAAGGAGAAGGCAGCAGAAAAGGACTCTTACCGATTTTGCATAAAGAGGCCATTTATTGAAAAAAAAAAAAAAANTTAATAAAAAAAAAAAAAAAAAAAAAAAAAAAGAAAAAGAAAAAAAAGGGGACTTAGAAAAGCAGAGAGGGGAAAAAAAAAAAGTAATTCATTTACTCATTCAACGGTGTTAGAGAATTTGCATACGCAACCCTGTTTCAGAGGCTTTGAAATTCTGTTTTTCTCCAGCTGTTTTTCATATCATTTTGGCATGTTTTCTCATCAAACACAGCCACTTAGCTCTCAGACACTCTCGCTAACAGACTGCTGGCATCTTTCAGCTGCTCTCAGGCCTTTCCTTTTAAATCTCCCAGCTGCCCCTCTTACCCCTCATAACACGACTGGCCTACCCTTCTTGTGTATTTTTTTAAATCACTTCCAGCTGCCACATTTGGTGCTCTAGATACTTTTCATTCTCTCCCCCAGAATATGGTATTTTGGACTGTTTCGTGGGCTGATAGGATGACAGCAGAGTTCCAAGGCCTCTTTCTGGCCTAATAGGAATCTAATCCAAGTCCTTTCGAGATTTCCAGGCACCAAACTGAACGTTTTGCTTGGCTACTGGGGAATGCTGGGAAGCTGAGAGGAGGAGGAGAGCACAGTGCGAAATCATCAAGGTGGTAAAAATACAGTGTTGCATGATCAGATGATCAAATCTCATCTCTTGCTGTTTCACAGGTCTCATATATCTTGTTCTCTCCTTTCTTAAGTACAGCCCAGTCTCCCATATTGCGTGCAAACCAAAATTATGATCATGAGCCAGGAATGTGCCCTCGTGGCCAAGAAGGCCGATGGCATCATGGGGTGCATCAGGAAGAGTGTGGCCAGCAGGTCAAGGGAGGTCATCCTTCCCCTCGACTCTGCCCTGGTGAGGCCCCATCTGAAGTACTGTGTCTAGTTCTGGGCTCCTCAGTTTAAGAAGGGCAGGGAACTGCTGGAGAAGGTACAGCAGTGGATGATAAAGATGGTTAGGGGCCTAGAACACCTCTCTTACAAGGATAGGATAGACTTGGGTCTTTTCAGTCTGGAGAAGACTGAGGAGGGGGGGATCTGATCAACACCTATAAATACTTCAAGGGTGGGTGTCAAGAGGAAGGTGCCAGTCTTTTTTCAGTGGTGACCAGTGAGAGGACAAGAGGTAATGGGCACAAACTGGAATATAAGAAGTTCCATCTAAACATGAGGAGAAACTTTTTTACTTCAAGGGTGGCAGAGCACTGGAAGAGTGGTGGTGGAGCCTCTGTCTCTAGAGACATTGAAAACCCACCTGGACACATTCCTGTGCAACCTGCTCTAGGTGGACCTACTTTGGCAGGGGGTTGGACTAGATGATCTCCAGAGGTCCCTTCCAACCCCATATCATTATGTGATTCTGTGAAACCCTCTGAAATTTAGAAGAAATTTCAGCTAATTTCAGCTTACAATTTGGAATCACTAGCCCAACAGTGTTCTCTTGCAGACTGCAGCCTCTGGAACTGACATGGAAAATGTTCTACATATTTTTAATAAACATACTTTGGTATATGTCAATCATTTGACTCTCATGGTCAAGAAAAAAAATTCATACATAGATTCCTCTTAACTATGTGGGTTTAGACACACCTGGTGGTTATTCTCATGCATTCTTTTTCACTTTAAGAGGCAAGTGATGCTTTCCTGTTATGTTGACTACGTAAAATTTTGCCCCAAACATGTGTGGTTATAAGATAATACAATTGCCATCTAATTAAATGTACTCAAAATTAATTTTCAAAGCTATTGGCCTTCCTTTTTCCATACTTTGGCAAATGTAAAATGAAATCTGACCACATGAGGCATTTAAAAGCTATGGAATCCTAACTGGGTTTTCTATAAGTTGCCTTTTAACAATGTCACTTGAATAAACATGCTTGAAGGTACAGAAAAGAATAATTAAAATAAACCAACCACCCAAAGATCTTATCTGCATATCATCTAAGTTTCTGTCTGATTCCGCCAGGGCTGTTTCTTTTTATTTAAGATCTTTTCTTCTCCAGATTAGAAGCTGAGATTTACCCACTAGAGAGGCCTGGGGGAAGAACCTTCTCTGCAACAGGTGCCCACTGTCCACAGACAAGCCATGACAGAACATGCTGGCATCCAGCACTTGCTTTGAAATAGGTCATGAACTCAGAAAACCCATTTATGAATGTCGCACCAAGCTGCACAATGGGGCACATGTTTGGAAGTGCCTGAGAAAGGAACGCTTCTCTACCTCTGTGGATGAAGGCTCATCTGCTCATCCTCTTCCCTTTTCCTGTCTGAAACTCCTGGCACTGGGAGAGGAATAAGGACTTCTGAATCTGCCTACTCATTCTGAAATTGTTAGGAGGAGAAAGGAACTGTATCCTGAGGCTTTGAAAAACACCAAGAGCAACTTTTGATGTGGGTTTAAGAACTAATTTGGTCACTACAGTGGTCAGGAGAGCAGCAAGCATAGAATTGTCAGGATAAAGTACATGAGAGGCTGGAAGAGAGGTTTTAAACAGAATCACCAACATTTTCATACTAAGTGAAAACTGTTTCCTTCTCAAAGGGTCTAGTGGCCTTGTGGTCACAGGTCTTGTGGTCTTGCCTTCAGATTAGATGGTTTTAATAAAGTGCATTAACAGAAGTTTTCAAACACTCCTAAAGGCAGGATAGCTGTGGGGTCTTTGCAACACATGAGACTGTTACCAGACTTGAGAACAAAATCCTAGGTTCCTCCCCAGTTTGGTTTCTGGTGTTTGCAAAAAGCTTCTCTGATAAAAAGAGAAATAATTTTCAAGCCAGCTCATGAAATAAAGGAGAATCAAATTCCACAATTAACTAGGCCATCATCTGGCACACACAGTTCTCCATACCTGCCAAGTACTATCAATACTCTAAAAAGAACTCTATTAATAAGAAATGTTGTTATTTGGAATAGACTAAGCTGGGGTTGCCTAGTTCCAAAGAAACCAAATATGCTGACCGTGACACAGCACCCTGAACTTTCCACATGAGATCACCAGATATCTTTGACAGTGAGAAATGAGAATAGGATTATATATTCAGTGTACAAAATGCATAATCACTTTCTATATCTAGGGTTGCATCAAGTTAAATGCCACGAATGGGTTCAAGTACTTTTCCTCTAAAAAAAAAAAAAAGGAAAAAAAAGACAATAGGACATGTATCATTCCCTTCCTACAATGAATTAAACAAGCACTGTCTGATGCTGCTAAACACATCTTCTGTACCTTGCATCTTCTGTTTCTTGCATTTTACCAGCGCTGCATACTTTACACTGGTGCAAAGCAAAGCTTGTTTCTAGTAGAGAAAAATGAAAGTAATTTCCATGGGCCTAACTTCACGCTAGGAAAATTGATCTCCCTGGTCTTGTTCTGGGTTCAAGAGACAGATAGATCCTCTGAATTGCTGTCAGAAGCCTCTTTCTGCTGCTTGCAAAAGGACGCAAGGGCAACGAGCTCACCTAAGGTAAAGCTTGCTTCTGCAGATTCTTCACCCAGTTTTATTTTCTTCTATGTCAAATGTTTTCTGCTGATTTTTTTTTCAAATATAAATATAAGGAACGGATTGCCTAGCTTTGCCTCTCTGCTTAAAACTGAACTAAATCCTAAAGGTAGTCCACAAAGACAATCACAAAAGATATATATTAACACAATAAATTATGAATGTATTGTATAAACAGCGATGATACTCTGCTGCTAACTCACAGAACAATCACTTTCAGACTGACAGATATAACCTTAACTATGATATCAAATACTGGCACTAAGGAGTAATAGCGAGCACAGCCTGTGTTTAGAAAGACCATTTGAAACCACTGGAGGAAAATGTTCATGATATACTTAAACTAGTCTTCATTTCACAAAAATCAAGATGATTTTGTGAAAATTTGTATCGTAAGAAGTGGCATGTCCAGTAAATAGTTCATTAAAGAAGAAAAAAATGTCTAAGAATAAATGGAAAATGGAAAGAACATATTCTACCACACTTTTAATTGTTTAAAACAAAGCTTTCTCTGGAAAAAAATCATTATACCAAAATTCCATTAGTACATAGTCCATTTGAAGTATCTTTTATGAGAATGAATGGAGATGAACAAGAATCTCTAAGTGCTTGGTTTGTTTTGGTTAATTTTCAAGTCTCGTCTTCCAATAAATCTAGTGTCAGCATGTAGTTAACAGAGCTGACAGAGCCTGGATGCCGTACAACGTTTACAGTACATGTGATACATATTTCCATGCAGCTTTCGCAAATGAACATTTGTGACTCTCTAAAAGTCACAGACTGTAAGTCAAGAACAGATGTCACAGACTTGAGTCCTCGTCATCCAATACTAAGGTATGAAAGAATGGGAAGAATTAACCAAATATAGTAAACAATTTCCATAATTGCATATTGAATTTTATCTCACATATGCTATGGAATACCAAACACGTATGTAACACATTCATTTTATGCATACAACACGTATTTTTTGCACGTTGGTTATCTTTTAACCAACAAATTCTTCAATGTTGAGACAAAGTTGGCAGTTTTCACTTACGCACACACAGATGAACACGTGTCTAAAAGTCTTTTCTACGCAGCCTTTTCCTCAACATTTCTGTGGTGTTTTGTTGCTCGGTACATCAGTTCTGTTTGATCACTTTTGCTCACTGTGGTGTGAATACACGTGCATGCATCTGCTTGTGGACTGAGAGCCAGACGATGCAGGGAATGTGAAAGCTGTGCTTGCCAGGTAACAACCCTCGCCAGGTGTGGCAGCGCGAAGCTGCAAACCCAAGCGCCTCAGATCACTGCGTGCAGGAGTGGAGTTTCAAATAAACTCAGTGTTCAATGGGCAAGGTCTCACTGAGTTTGTTTTGTGACATTCCGTTCTGGCTGTTCTTCAAAATAAAACCCGCTAGAAAAATACAAACCTTTTTTCATATTACAAAGAGAGGGATGGATTATACAAGTCCTTTCTAAATACTTGAGTTGGTTCTACTGGCCATTTTTACCTGGCCAAGACAGTGGATCAATACAGAAGGTCTATTTGTTAAGCAACTTCCTTTCAGAACACAGAAGCAATCAGGCTTTTTATGAATGAGTAGTCACAGCAGGTCCATAATTTTGAAAGATAGGGTACTTAAAAGCTGTGAAAAGGTGTAAAAAGCCATGGCATACAAACAAAATGATTGCTGGAGAGTTTCAGTTCTTCATGCAGCTCCACCAGAATTTCACAGCTGATCAAGGATCATGCTGTAAAATCAAATATTCCCTCAATTATCTAAACACAGCAATTGTATAAATCTGAGCATTCTGTTACACATCACCACTAGCCTCCTTCCTCTGTTCTGGACAGCACCACAAATGTCCTGTTAGTAGATACAACCCATAGAGACAACCAAATGTTTGCTGCTACAACACATGCATGGAGCTGGGAACAGCCAATCTCATTTCACCCTGCACAACACCAGCCAAAACATCCAGCGGTGCTGCCAGACTCAAAATATCTCACTGTGTCCTTCTGATAACACCAAAGGACAGGAGTCTGACAGATTCAGCTCTGCCACTCTTTTGAAACAGACAGAACTTGATGGGAAAAGTATCACAAAGCAACTGAAGAGCCAGTTGTACCATAAAACTTGATTTGAGTCAATTGAGCCAACTGAATCATAAAACAACTACATAGCCCACCGACATATATCCCCCTGCTTTTTTGCCATGGACAATAACTATTTATCTTTGTTCATCATATATATAGTTTCTAATATGCAGGCTTGATGACAAGTTATTCTTTAGAGCACATAAATTCTAGATGAATACATTTCTGCTGAGCTGTAAGACTGCAGAGCCATCTGAATGCAGAACCTGCAGCAGTGACAGGTATCACCAGGACTCTCAAGTGCAATTTGTTCTTACAAAGCCCAGTGCTAAGTTCAGGTGCTAAGCTTTTGATCCACAGCCTTTGGTCTGTGACTCACACAGGAATTTGTCATATACATACTTGACTCTGCTGTAAGTACCTTGGTTGAGGCTTCCTATGTAGCTAATGAAAAATTAAGAGAGTAATATCTTTGAAAAAGATCAGTCCATGATTCACACATCCCTGTTAGTGCAGCCTCCGAGCTCCCACTTCCCAATGTTCCATCCGTGTCCAGCATTTAAGTTCTCTGTCTGTTAGGGAACCTGTGCAGGCATGACTGGACAATGACCTGACAATGTTCAATATAGAAGCCACTGTCAAATGGCATATATTTTTGCTACAGCAGTCACGTAGATAAAGTTTTAAGTCATTAGCAGCATACACAGTCCTAGTTTCAGATTATATGTCAGTGAAATAACTGCATGAACCCTGGCTCAGACGCGCAGTGGCTATAAATCAGTAGATCCCTGCAGCTTTCAGTACGGGTCTGGAGACTTAAAAGACCCAAGAATCTGACCTGAGCCATTCAATAGGTAAAAAGAACTGTTTGAGGTAAGAGTCTACTTTTAAAATATTAACAGTAAAATTCACAAAATTTTCTCCAAAGATACGTTTGCTGATTAATATTAGCCAAAGTCATGGTCCTTGCCCTAAAAAGTACCCTAACCTAAGATGCAAATGACCAGAGATAAAGGAAAGTAGGGGAAAATATGATACCAGAGAGGTTTAATACAATAAAATCTTCAGCTTCTGCAGTCTTTTCAGTATTAACATCTATTTATCTCACAAAGAGAACTTTAAAGGAAGAAGATGGGAAGAGCACACCTTTGTTCTGGCCCAAATGTAATCTTCAGTTAAAACTGAAAAGCCCCAAGCCACTGTCAAAGCAAAACTGCCACCCCAAGCCATCCCTGACTGTCAAAACTTTTCTACGACTGTGTTTAAAACAACTGGTATCAGCCTCTCCAGATTTTGTACCCCAAAAATACTCCCCTAAAATAAAGGAAAACCCTTTGGCACAAGAAATAATGAGGGAGCAGTAATGAGGTTATTTTTTTACCCTAAGCCAATTCAAACTGTTGAGAGGTCATTCCACAAAACACCAAATAAGTTGTCCCCCTTCTCAATTTTGAGAGAGCAAAAGAACAAGCATGAAAATGGGAGAGTGTTACTTGTACAGAACCAAATCCTATGAATGAATCTAGGAAATCTGCATTAAAATCTTAAAAATTTGGAGATAATGTAGAGGGAGCCACAGGAGGCCACGGTTACTTCCACTGTACTGAAATCACTGTCACTTAATATGAAACTTCATTCAACACACAAATTGTGCCTGAAACAACAAAAAGCAGTAGCTTGGCCAAGTTTCCTAAAAGATCTGTGGATAAGACCACAAAGCTTTAGTCTAGAGGGAAAAGCAGTTGACTTGGCAAGTCTGTCTGTGGCATGCTGACCTTTTTTTCAGAAAAGGTCGCTGTGGAGTCAGGTTCCTGAACCTCCCAGGGATTCAGCAGCTCTAAAGCTAGGGATCTTTTAGACTGTAGCATCATGATAACCTAAAGTAACATGAATTAAGAAGGCACTTTTTTTCTTTCCACAAAACCTTTTCAGAAGTCTAGAAGCAATCAAGGCTGGTACCAATCCAGTTCTTGTTGATCACCAACTGTGACCATTGCAAGATCACATAAAAAGAGCTGCACGTAAGTGAAAGGCTGAAGGTTTTGGGGTTTCTGTGAGGAGGTCTGACTGTTGTCTGCTCTCAGCACAATCATGGGAGTTTAGTTTACAGTGCTATCAAGCTGGCTCTTTTTGTTACATTCAATGCACTTAAAAGAAAAAGAAGTTGGCAAGATTTTTTTCCCCCCGATTATTTTTAGGGGAAGAAAAGTGCACTGTACGACTTGGACTGCAGGAATCAAATTCTAATCCATGGCGAATATAAAAAATGGATTTACTAAATAATCAAATAGAAACCCTCGAGTTCCACTGTATTCCAAGCAAGCAAATGACAGACTGAAACAGGTTCAACACTGATACTAGGTTAAATCTTAAATTAGGTATGCAAAGCCTCTCATTTTCAGGGTGTGGCTCACAAATGCAATGATCAAACCAGTTTTTGAAGAGACAAAAAACAAACATAGAGTGATGATTTTAAAAAAATCACAAGATACCTCAGATACAGAGTTTTAGATGCTATAAATCATCACATTATTATTAATTCCAAATAACTGATAGCTGCTTACGCTGCTGAACTTTGTAATCATTCGTTTGGATTAAATGATTTAAAATTTTCTTAAAAGTGTTTTTATTTTATATAGTTTATATATTTCATATATTTACCTTTGGTTTCATTTTTTCAGGGTACATCATATAAGTGGTTTAAATAAGGTGAAGAAAATGCATGAAAGGACCCCATTGCTGAAACAAAAAATAATTTTGGAGGGGTGGACTAGATGATCTCAAGAGGTCCTTTCCAATATAAACAATTCTGTGATTCTCTGATAGATATTTCTGTATGTTGTATTATTTATTATATATTATATAACATATTATATGTATCACATTATGTAATATATACATGTTATGCAATTATACATAGTATATGATATATTCTATATATCATGTATATAAAATCAAAGCTAATTTGATTACTTTCTTTAAATAAAACTACAAACTATAAGGGTATTAGTAAAGAAAAATAGTACAAGAGAAAGAAGGGATATTTCTATGCTCTTGATCAGGTATTTTAGCAAAACACTCTCTAATTCAATGTGTACAGTGACAATAGAGCAGAAACTGTTACATCTAGTAATAATGAAATTCCTCAAACAAAATAGATAATTCACATGTGTACATACATACCAGTCCTAATAGAACCCTGATTCATACATCCTTATCAATGGAATCACACTTTTCCAGCTATTTGGAAGTTCATGAACGCTGCATAAGGCAGGGGCTGGAAGTGCATTCCGAGCATCCAAAGATTTTAAAAAAGAAAGACCGCAACTGCTTTTCAACCAAGTATTAACACCAGGCAGAACCTACCAGTGTTGTACAGAAACTGAGTGCTCATGCCCTGTGCAGGTGGAGCGTGGGAGGTGAAATCCACAGTCAGTGAATGAGGTTGCCAGGCAAGACACACACACACACCCCCACACAGCAGCTGCTACTGCTGTTCCCATCAATAGCTACAACATCTGAAGGAGACAAACTTTCTTCAAAGGTGAGCTAATTCAGCTCTACAAAGGTTTAAGGACATTTTTGCTAATTATTTGCTGAATTCCAGCTATCTCTTATTAAATAAAGTTAACAACTCAGTTGACTTCAGCTGGAACAGGAGTGGACCCCTAAGGACTGCCACCTGCTCTTTCAAATCAAGGGCTAAACTTGTGGTGACTTCACTCATCTGGAACAAACAGCCCTTTAAACCTGAGGCTCTCCCTCAAACAAAACTGGACTAAAATCAGCAGGTGTTTTGCTTAGAAGGGCTCCTGGATGAACTTCCAGTTGCTAAAACAGCCCCAGAACATGTACAGATGGATATTGGCACTGCCCATCTTCTATTTACTGCTTGTGCTGAAATGTATTTTTGTAACAGACGTAAACACCTCCGAGGATCTGAACCTTTTCTCATCATCCTCTTCCTGGTCAGTGTTAGGAAACCTGAATACATGTATGTGTGCTTTTTCACTCATAAATGAAAATACTTGTTCTGATGCTTGTCATTTGTTGGTATCCAGCCAACAGTCAGAAATGTGACATGGCAACTTTGAATCTAGGTTTTGGTTGTACTCCTAAATATAAAAATTGCATTTCAGAAAATTAAGACATTTACAAGGTTGTGAATAACGTCCTAGAACTGTCATCCAAAAGGGTAACAGGAGAGGAAAAACGTAGTAACAAATATCAAAATAACTAGTAAAAGCAAAAAAAAATGGTCCCTTCTGTTCTGCTTTTATTAACTGAACAGTAAATGTCCATGCAACCTTTCGGCTGGGGACCTGTATCACACAAAAATCAGGACAACCAATGAACAAATCATTATCAAACAACTCCTACATGTGGAGCACATCAGGTTCTCTACGAGATTTGTTCAGTAATACCAAAAAACTGTTTTAAGGAAGATCTGCTATAAATACCATGAGGATTCCTGGGAAAACAACATTTCAGAAATATTTCTGCTTCTTAAACGTGATCACATTAACACTGGTGAATCTTTATAAATACTGATGGATGACTCAGGGAGAGGGCATTCTATGTCTGCTCACCAGAACTGACAATGTGGGTCATCCTATGGTTCCAAGAGTGTTAATGTGGGGACCTTCTTCTCTTTTGTTTCCCTGAAATATTTCACTCTGTTGTTCCTCTAACACATTTTATTTTCCTTTTATTAAGGGTTCTACAAAGGAACTCTCACCAATTCATTCCTTGCTGCGGATGAAATGCAGGGTCCTGAGGTGCCCCAAGGTAGCCCCTAACTTTGTGTGTCACTAAAGTATGTACACAGGAGATCACAGAAGCCATAGACAAATCACTCAACCATGCTGGGGCAGCCAAGCAGAGGTAAGCAAAACAGGTTTTCCTGATTATTACAGGCTGAATGAAGCTGGTGGCTGGAAGGGGCTGACACATTTCTAGATTGGTCAGGTCAGCCACAAGCAACAACCACTTACATGCTGTGGCAGAGATGTGCGCCTTTAATACCAGTTTGACTTTGTAAATACATTCTTCATGGTGCTATACAAATATTTTGGTTATTACCATTTAGTGTTTTATAAACTAGACAAGATAAAGGGCTTTGAAACAACATTCTACAGGAACTGCAATGCTCAAGTCTATCTTATACGGGGAAAATGGGTTGGAGCTGTTTACAACAAAGATACAGAAATATCGCAGCTCAGCAGCTGGGCAGTAGGGACAGATGATCTCCTACAGATCAGAGGGACAAGACAGAGATAAGCCCTACTGCGATGCTGAAAGGTCTGTTGCTGATCTGACATGTACATCAAATGTGTAACAGTAATCAAAGACCTTACAGGTGCTTCTGGGCCATAGATTCACTACAAAGGTGCTTCTGGGTTCCCTCCTTTCTGTCTAAAATAGTCATATTTTAACCTAATAAGGTATACAGGAATTTAGATAAGAAGCTATTTTATCAACCATTACTTGGTTGTCTCACAAATATTATAAATCACATTGTATTTACTGTTGAATTTATATTGTACTCTAAGCATTTCTGCTCTTTCAAATCCTACCTATATCATCAGCCATATTAGCTCAAGGCTAAATACAAAATCTTCATCATATTTCTCTCTTATGCTCCTTTTTTCATACTCTGTGATAAATCAGTTACCTTAGTGGAAATCTGTATATAACCAATAGTATTGTTTCAGAGGTACTAATATAACTGAACCAGAATCTAAAATGAAGTTCTTATTTATACCAACACTTTATCTATTTTTAATGTTCATGGTCTAATTCATAAATCAGCCTTAGAGTGTTGTTTTCCTTCCCTTTCCTTTATGAAGATACAAGAATGGCACATTTGATGGGGGATTAAAAGAGAACTGCAAGATGAATTATTCAGGAGAGCAAACAATATTCTTTTCTAAAGAAAATGATAGCTTTTAGAAATACAGTGCAGTATGTACAGAGCCTGTGTAAATACAGGAAAGCAACAAAATAAGAAAGAAATAAATTACTAGTTTTGAAACAAAATTATTATTTCTGATACCCAAGTCATTGGCCTATGTTTATTCAAGTGAAAGATTAATCCAGAAATGTATTGTAAAGTGCTGACCCTGTTAGTGACAAAACACTCATTGACTTGAGGGCAACCATGATTTTACCCTATCGGTGTGAAATATTTATAGTTCCTTCTAATTCATTTTAGGCATTAAATTTAAATATGTTTTGTTCCTTTTAATTTCTCCTCCTTCTCTGTAAAAAAAAAAATACATAGGAAGACAGAAAGATAATCTGGCTACTCCAGGACTTGATTTATCCTAAAATCTTTTTCGGTTTTACTTACGAGGTTCTTTTAAAAGAACAAACCCTTCTTTACTCAATAAAGGAAATCCTTCTGCCATAGCTGTATGGGAAAAATGCATATTGAGAAGGAAAGATTTTGAAAAGGGGGCTGGTCTTAGAAAGCTCTCAGAATATTGTGAAATAAAAATATGCAACTTCATTTGCTGTGAAGAATATGAAAGTTCTGTGCTGCTGTCCTGATTGGCTCCTTGTACCTAATCTAGGTAGTCATCATTTGTAAAACAGTAATTTAGGCTGACAAAACTGTATATTAATATAAGTAATGTAATGTAATGTACCTAGGGATCCTTGCCGGCAGTCTCATTTTGCAGGAGGATATAAAACTGAGGTGTCCTCACTCTTCAGATCCTCGGCTGAGGGAGAGGTGAAGAAGCAGAAGAAAATTCACGCTGCTGTCACTCCTGGCATTCCAGTTCTGTGTTGGAAAAGTATGAATCACCTCAGCATCTTTCAAGAACTAAGTAAGATTTCAAAGACTCATATTCAAACTCATGCTGTTTCCCTCTGTATTCTATACTGGGGTAGTAAATGTATTTACAGAAGGTATCTGTCAACAGCTAAATGAATCCTTACAGGACAAGCCCAAGTAAGTGAATATGGTGAGGTAAAGGTCTTTATTTTCTGCCTGAGTGACTGATCTAACAGAGACTTTCCCCTCACCCCATCCAGTGCAAAGGAGCTTGGAGACGGACAGAACCAGGTAGGTAAAGCATCAGCAGGAGTGGGGAGCAAATATCACTCAGTAGCAAATTAACTGTGGTGAAAGAACAGATGAACTCTGTCTCTTAGGGGGCTTCTCTGACTTACTTGGCCTGCAGTAACTGCAGCTGAGGTTGTGCTACCTATGAACTACTGTCTGAATAAGGGCACAGCCCACTTAAGTGCTCAGAACAATACTAAATGTATAATTCTCAGAATGCATATTGGTTATCTGCCCACACTGCTATTTGATTATATCCTACAAAGTGTTCTCTCTGTAAAAAAACATGTCACCAAGTTATCAATTAATGTGATTTTACCCCAAATTTTGCACAATTTGGTGCTTTCCTTAAAGCACCATTTCACCATTTCAGAGAACTGAGTGATTGTGCAATTAGTTAGAACAAAAATTAAGTTTCTAGCCCGGTAGGTTGTATAGTAAACCTTGAATTCACTACTTGATTATTCCCCAAAATCTCAGAAAGAGCAACAAAAAGAATCTCAAATATCCCCAGCTTTTTAGGGAAAAAAAAAAA